>QGMG01000066.1:0-65211 GCA_007825325.1 Lachnellula cervina | reverse complement strand
ATAAACAGCTTCTAATTCAAAATCGTTAAGTGAATATAGCAGCCTGTTACTCGGCTGCTTACTAAGGTACTGCCCCCCCTCTCGCATTTTCACTAATAAAGAAGTCAAGCCTGAGGCCTGCGTCCCTGAGACTAAGTACTAGTGAAAACATAAGCTAGTGCCTCTAGAAGCTATAATTGCACGTGTCCGTCACCTATATAATTTATAGGTATTATAGCAAATTACTCTCAAACCAAGGTGCCCACACTTTGCTGCTATATAAGTGTTAAAAAACGCTATATAGGTCTGGTTTATAAGGAGTGGCTGCTTACTTCCTATTAGTTCAGATTATAACGCTAGTAGTATTTAAGTGGGTTCTAAGAAGCCATCCTCGGAGAGGGTGAACTACGCTTAAATAACTAACTTAGCTTTATAAGATAAGCTAGTTTTTAGTACCTATTACTATACTTAGGTGCAGCTATAAGAAACCTTAGTTGTGTCTATTTATAGCCTTAGAGAAAAACCTAGTAAGCAGTTTTACCTGCGGCATATATAGCCTACAAGGCTAGCAATTAGGGGCAGACCACTTAAATAAACTTAATTTATTAAGTTTTCAAGTGAATAAGCGTAAAAAGCTTAGTTATAGACAAAACGTACTAAGGAAACCTTAACTAGAGCTTAAAACATATAAATACTTATTTGAGACTTAAGGAATTCCCTTAGAGAAACAAGCTACAACAAGCGAAGGACTAGTCCAAATCTGGTAAAATTAGTATATAAGACGCAAGACACTAGAATAAACTATATTATATCGTCTAATACTATTCGTGCTTACTAAGCAGTCCCTGTAGCTTGATTTGGGAAATTCTAAAGAACTCGTCTAAGTCGCCTTTAAAAACCGGAGCGCCTTTTAACCTCGGTAAAATATAGCTTTATAAGACGCTAGTACTAAGTGTATAAGCTTGGGGCAATTCAAGTTAAAGTGAATTAGTTATTAAAGTACTAGTTAGTTTAGAGTACTTAAGTTATAATTCAAAAAGATCAATGAGAATTAAGCTATAAAGTCATAGAGATAGTATAAATCTCGCTTAAACTTATCTAAGCTAGTTGCGCAGATAAGTTAATTTTAATAGCAATTCTGGACTGAATCTTAAAACCACTTAAAAATTCGGATACACTAGTATATATATATAGTAAGCAATTTTAACTAAGCAAGAACAGAATAGCTATGAATCCGGTAGTAGTAAACTGAGGTAGTTTTACTACGAGAGAATAGAATGTCTTTGAATCCGAAGTAAAATTGCATATATATAACTAGCTAAGCCGGAATAGGCAATTTATGGATCAGCGTTGAACAGACTAGTCTATATATCTAATATAAACAGACTAGCCTATGGATCAGATTGAGCAAATTGCGTAGACGAAACTATAATATAAGACCTTGACTTCAGGCAGTATAGTAGTCTATTAGATTGGTTTTATTACAACTTTCCAAATATAGCCTTTAAAAACTAGAGCTAAATTAATCCCACTCTAGTAAAACCCGGGGCTATGAATTACAAATAGTAGTGAAACTAAGGTATAAAAAAGTATATAAGAAGTCGCTCTTAGTTAGAGTAGCTCTAATTACTATAATTCACCTAATTCACTAAGATTAATAGTACTGCTTCTATTTAAATGCCTATTTGTAAAGATTGTAATAAAAAGGGGCAGAATAGAAGGTAGTTACTATATAATAAGGGATACAGTCTAATAGCCGAGTTAAGCCCTGCCTATATATAGATTCACCGAGTTTATAAACTAGCTATATAGAGTCACTTACTTAAGAAAACTATCTAAGCTTAGGCCTAAGACTTAGGGACTAAGACTTAGGGACTAAGACTTAGGGACTAAGAACTATAACTTTAAAATTTAAGCTTAGGAATTAATCTATAAGCTATAAGGTTACCGGTGAATCTGAATTCTATCTAATATATAAGTTAGACTACCTAATAAGGAATTTAACTATATAGATATAGTCAAAATATATTGGAGGGGGCGCAAACGGCAATTTATATTAAAGTTTTTAAGCTAAGCCTAGCTAAGTGGTAAAAGTCAGTTTAGAGCTATAAAGTAGCTTCCACTTATACTAGCGCGTTAAGACTTGTTACTTGGAACTATAACCTAGTTCAGATTGTTATATATAAGTCCCGGCACTAGGCTAGTGTATTCGGGCTTATAATCTTTTTATTTTATAAAGACGCTATCCTTAAGTCCTATCTAAGCTACTTAAGTCCTTAACTAAGCCCTTAGCTATTCTAAGCTATAACAGACTAGTATAAAAGCTATTTAGGTACTTATTAAGGGGGCGTGTTAATTGTATAGTAATAAGCACTAAATATAGTTTAAACCTAATTAGGCTTAGTGTGTTATAGCGGTGCATAGCTATAACATTATAGCTTGCCGAGCTTTCCGGCCACTATACAATTATAATATAGGCTGCTATACTTTCCGGCTACTATACAATTATAATATAGGCTGCTATACTATCCGGCCACCGTATAACTATAATGCATTTTACTTCTCCTATAGCTTCTAGCTTCTTCTATAACGTCTACTATGACTTATATGCTTAATAAGCATAGAATAAACTAGAATAGCATTATTCTATATATAATAGAGGCCTTATTCACTCTATAGAAGGCTCTCTAAGCTTGTCAAATCATTATATATTATATATATAAGTCAGTCACATGACTATACCTTCGACCTACCGAGCCCACCTCCAAATTTCACACAAGTAGTCCTTGTATGTGTCGCAGCTCTATAAAGCAAGAAGCAGTTGTTGCTCCTTGAACATTTAGTCCAGCTCAGAAGAGGAAGATCTCTGATAGCATGTGTTCGGATTTCCATGCCTCACCCTTCATCAAACCATGTAGGTAGCAACCACCAATGAAACGGTAAAGTCCTGGGACTGTATGAACTGGCCGTAGTATAAATGGGAGATCCGATCCCTGAAACATGAACACCTCGTCTATATTGGAACACGCGTTCGGGACGAGGCCAACAAAACCTCGCGTGGTATTGCAGAACGCATATTCAGGCATCAGACCAATCCACGCGCCACCCCAGGAGTTCAAATTCGAAGAGTTTCGATAATTTGAAGCATTGGTGAAGATTCTCTTTACTTCTTTGTATTGTTGTATTGCATCAGTTATAGTTGTCTCTGTCCGGTTGAGATGATCGGCAATGAGTGTTCTGCAATTGACTTCAAGCCATGATTGGCCTGTAAAGTATAGATCGCCGTTCGTAACTGCTTCAATTTGTTGAAAGTATTTGTGGCATGCGGCAGCAAAATTAGAAAGACTAAATTCGGAGATATCATCATAAAGCTTCACAACGGATTCCAACCTATCTACACGAAACCCTGTCACCTTGAGCATGTTATAAGCTCCGTCGACCAGCGAAACATAGGCTTTCGATTTTACTCGGCCCTCAAAACCGTCAGAATATTGGTTATAAGCCCAGCCGAGCTTCATCCAATGGCTTTCTAGTGATCGCCGTCGAGTCCAATCAGGTACCCAAGAAGGAAGAGCTAGGTTTCGAACTTCGAAAGGCAGTTTGGTAGCATGGAAGAGGAGATCCATACCTTGCCCTTTCTCCACCAGTTTTTCCCCGAATCTTACATCTGTTTGGTACGGAGTCTCCTCGTAATCGGGAGGAAACTCCTCGAGGTTGATATCTGCTGCAAGGCCAATCAATGCATAAAGCCGATCTTGTGGTTTGGTTGCTTCGTTACGAGCAAACATTCCCAACAGTTTTATAATCGGTGTTGTCGATGGCTTGACCCCATCAAGAGCAAAAATCGTCCGTTCTAATGCTGGGTACAAATCCCTGTGTTCCCGGCAGGACTTGACTATGAATTCTCGTTTAGCAAGTAGGTCGAGGGCAAGACATTCGACGTGGCTTCCCTTCGGGGTGTCCAGGTGTATGGATTCAATGTCTCTTCTGATAAGTTCCAACCTTTCTGCGACAACCAACCGTGATAGGCGCATGCCCAGCATGAGAGCTAGACTCATGGCCGCATGCCGAGCCTTACTGGAATCACAGCTCGAGATCTGGTGACAATTCCTAACCAGAAGATAATCGAATCTTTCCGCCATGTCGACAAGTATTACCCATCTTGACTCCCAGTTGCCACAGAAGAATCGTATATCGCGGGCGTAAACAACCTCTTGAATGACCCAAATTCTCAAGAACCATGGCCGGCAAAGGAAAGATACTAAAGCGTTCCACTCTGCGGCCTCGGGTGGAGGCAACCCATTAGAGAGGAAGTTCTCCGGTGACACTTCCATCTCCCGGACGCAAGCAAGATCTAATTTCCCAATACTCTCTAGTAATTCTGGTAGCATCTCACTGCCGTCCGCCTCTACTCCAAGATCCACCAGGACTTTCCGCGCATAGGTGTAGATTGTCGGCATAAGCGCTACTTGCATACTCTTCTCCTTGTTGTCTGCTTGGTTGATGCAGAGGCCGTCTGCCCAGAGCTTGCGAGTTCTGTCTGAGTATCTTAGGCGAGACAAAGAGTTGTATAACGATTGTGTTATCGACATCTGACAACCGTCTAGAAGGATGAAGCAAGGTTTAGAATCGCCTCCCCAGGTGTACGAAATTGCTTCATACCCCTTTTCTGGAATATTGGTATGCTGAAGCGTGCCTCTTAGCGGTTCGCATGGGCTTCCAGGGAAGAGAGTGAGCAGGCGGATGGCACCTTGTCCGTCGAGGGGTCGGTATACGAAAGGCGAGCTGAAAAACTCTTGTATCAGGAGATTTTCGAGTTCAAGAAGTATAGGATCCGATATCGTGTCTTCGACGCGGAGATTTTGTTGATCTGGCGCGTCCATGATGTGCCTCAACAAGGCATTAGCTGTGGCTGAGGACGAAGTCCTAGAGAATGCCTTATACACTCTTGTTATTTCTGCAGCCAGCTCATAGAACACAGCGTCTTCGTAGAGAGGTACCGTACTCATATTAATAATTTCCAGATACTCCGTAGAGACGAGAGATCAATGTCGGGGTAAGAAGGAAATCGCCGGACGAGGCAGAGAAATTAGGCTACGGTAATAAATACCCCGCCCCCTTTTCGCTCTAGTCACATGTAATGTAAATCCTCTCAAAAGCGATTAATCGAGGTCAGAATTAAAAACTTAGAGCAACCTGAGCAGTCACCAATTTTCTGGGTTCATGCTAAGTTGCTTGGTATGATATCAGCACAAGATCATCAGAAATCAGAGTGGATTAGTGCTCGCGAAAATAGAACACCATTCGGAATTTCCAGACTCCAGCACTTCTCCACCTCCCTCCACCACTCGCTACGTAACAACATACTCTTTCCCTTGAGCCCACCCATCATAATGCTTCATCTTTAATGCCGCCAACTCAATTCCCTGAAACGTCCTCACATTCACTGGACACACCGGATCTCCCTCCTCCAACACGCGCACCAACACACTGACCCCACAGACACTGCAAAAGGTGTGCAAACTCTCTTTACTCAAAAAGTCATAATCTGTTAGTATTGCGGCGCCGGTGTGGATTGTGACTTTGCTTGTGTTGGGATAGATGTAGAGTTCACCATTCTATGCCGTGTTAGTTTCAAGTTGCGTATTTTGGGGGGGTGAAAGGGGAGGGGCATACACGTGAGCATAACGAGCAATTGCAAGACATAACTTCGAGGTCAGCAAGTGGTTTGAACTCCACTGATATCGTTACCGCGCCACAGTGGCAATTCCCGTTGTACATTTGCGTTCCTGGCTCAGGATTCGGGTGTGCTGGAAATTTGGGTGGGGTGTATGGCGGGTCGAGATCACCTCCTGGGAAGGTCTTCTCTTCTAGAGAAGAGAGGGTTATGTCTCTTAACATTCTTGCCTGGGATGTAGTTAGCTTTAGATCTTGAAATTAGGTTCAGGACATGTACGTTGATGCCGAGTGCGTGGCCAGAGGGAGCGGTTTTCCGCTTTCCTAGGACAGAAGAGCCACATCTTTTGCAAAACTGTACATGCCCATTCATTAGGATGCTTCTTATGATGAGTTTAAATAGTACCTGGAGCTAGAAACATACAAAGTGACTCATATCCTTGCGCCCAAATTCATATACGCTTAGATCTTCAATACTTCCTCGCTCGATAGTAAGGTTTTCGTCGGCAATCGGGAAGATCCACGCGTAAGCATTCTGTTCTATGTCAGTTTCTTCTGATCCTTTCGCTTTGTGGAGGGAAACTTACCCGGGAGCAAATACTACAGTTGCATGTACTGACACTCTTTAATTCCGGGACCTTGATACTGAACTTGAAGGCTGCGCAGTGGCAATTTCCGTAGTAAGTTTTCAATTCCGAGTCAGTGTCAGCCATCTCTGGAAATATCTCCTCTGGAAGACTGCTTAACTTTTCTCCTAAGGTCCAAGGGTTGATGAAGATAGATTTAAAACTGCGAGAAGCCAGAATGCGGGGTGCTATTAGTTTGCTGTTGCCTGATTGGTCCTGTGCGATGACTGGTTGCTTGGGAGGATCTTGATCATATTTTTACAAGATTGTTTACATATTTGGGGTGATACATCTGAAGATATCTCGCATTCGAAAGCACCGGTCGGGGAGGGGAGGCCAACGTGTAACCGGTAGGGTGGAAGTGTAGGAGGTCCTCGTGACTTGTCAACTCTTTTAAAGCAGTCTCGAAGAGGTTCAATTCGGCTACTCCAGTACACACTGTGATATTTTCAGTTGTTTGTTCTTGTTTTCTTCCTCAAAGCCCGCAACCTAATTTCTACGGTCAGGAGGATATCGTACACGTGAGTAGGGTCACGCGCACGTGACTCTCTACAGCTTCCGCCCCCGCAAATAATGTCTCCAAAGTCGCATGAGAAACACTGGTTTCATCGCTCTCCGATAATGATGCTCTAGAACTGTACTCGGTGACATGCGTGACGTAGGCAAAATATAGATCAACAGGCATAAAACTGAGAAGCATTCCGGAACCCAGATCCCTTCTCAAACCGTCATTATGCATTTCCAACTTGGCAGACGGCAAGTGAAAGCAAGCCA
Source organism: Lachnellula cervina (assembly GCA_007825325.1). Classification (NCBI taxonomy): domain Eukaryota; kingdom Fungi; phylum Ascomycota; class Leotiomycetes; order Helotiales; family Lachnaceae; genus Lachnellula; species Lachnellula cervina. Next base: position 58,156 of record QGMG01000066.1, on the reverse strand, counting down.
CATACGGTATGCGCTATACGGTCACTGATGAAGAACCACATGTGAAGGAGATGTAGCTGGACGGCGTTTAGAACACTCTGATGACCGGCACCATAGTAGTATCCGCCTCACTGTTAGACGTTCTGAGAGCTAACCGTCGCGGATACTGTTTGGGTCCTTGGGACTGGTGGGACGTACTGTAGAGGGCCAGCTTTAGGGTAATTATTATTTGATTGGCGAGAGAGCTAGAATAATCTATGCAAAGTACTGCTTCTGGAATCTCTACAACTCGGCAAGTTGAACTCGCCCAAACAGCCTAGCCTGAGTTAGCAATGATGGGAAGGAGCTGAAGCAATACAGGACACGCACACGGTCAGCAAGAGGGGAGGGGCGCGCTTATCCGATAAGCAACGAAAGCAGGGTCTTAGAATAGAACAACGTCACGTGATTGTGACTGCTTTCATCCAAAATGTTTTCAAGTTTTAAAAGATCACTCATAGTTCTGAATATATCTTATTCTATTCTTGTATAGTAGTATAGTGCCCCTATGTATGTCTAGATACTATATGCACCACCAAGATCCGGATCCGGAGTTGGTCTCTGCTGGCAATCTAGGCACGTGTCGCAATCCTTGGCACCCGGTCCAGTACTCCACTCCACTCCCACTCCTCTTATCCTCCTGCATGCAAACATGCACGCCATCATCACATAGCTTTATCAGTCCAAGCTCCCCTTCACTTGATACAAACCCCGCGGTTAACTCGCAATCTCCCTCCTTCTCTTGTTCCTTCTCTCGTTCCTTCCCTCCCTCCCACACCAAACTCGTGCCCGCCTCATAGGTGGGCTGTATCAGTCTGATGACCGAGGTCATGGGCGATCCCGCCATGGGCATGGCTGTGTGATTACGCCTTGGCCTTGCTTGCTCACAGGCGCAGTGGTTTGTGCCAACTCGGCTTGCTCCTGGCCTGGCCTGGTTATCCGACGAGTGTAAATAAGAGCCAACGCGTCCCCTCCACTCCCCTCTCCCCCTTCTCTCCCATCTATCATATCATATCACATCATATCAAGTAATACAACAAAGAAAGCATCATCCATCAACAGCTCTCAATATACTTCCTTCCTTGTTTTAATAGACGGATAATTGCATTCACTTGCTAATTACCCAGACGACTCTCTTTATCTTCAGCCTCGCCTGACTCATTCGCCGGGTCTTTCGAACGCAGTCATCTCCCTCTCGTACATTAATACCTTATCTCTTTGTCTTGCGGCTGCACGCTCATCATTTACCATACCCATACCATTCCATTCACCACCACTTGATTGTGTTGGTCCGCGCCTTCCTCATTTCCTGCGAATCGAGTCATTCGGCGAAACTTCCCTCGTTTCGATATCCGGTCTCTTATTAACACCCTCCCTCCTACTTCTACTCTTTTAAGAATTGTAACCAAAGAACGAAATTGTAATCACAGTTTATCACACGCCTTGCTATTTGACTGGATTACTTCCTGAATCACCGAGAACAAAGAAGATTCACAACTGGAGCATTCGTTGACTCATATCACATCAAAGAAAGCATATATCAACAGAGCTTCCACTGCAAACAGCTTCCTACCAACCCACCATCTTCTATCTCACACAAACTTACAGTTCTACCCCAACCAATATGTCTTCCTCTTCAATCACCGACTCCACATCCCCCATCCAGCACCGCGATATCCGATCCGCTGCTCAAGGTTTCAAGCGCGACAAGGACGCCAATACGAAGTGGGCCAACGGCATTCGACCTGGAGCAGGCGTATCTTTCAAGAACCTCTACAACGACGAGCTCGTCAGTGGAAGTGAAGCCCAGTCTGAGAAGGTTCGACCACATAAACAATGGTCCCAGAAGTATATTTCCCTCGTTTCTCTATACCGTGAAAGAAAGCTAAATGAACTCTTCTCCAGCTCGAACGGCAGCCACAAGACCCACGCAAACAAGAACCCTAAGCCGACATCACATGCCACATATATCTTTGGCGGTGCCTCCGGTCGTCTTGACCGTAAAGTCGATGCTTCTCTCGAAGTCAACGACCACGGCACCTCCACACTCTCCAAATCCCTTCTCGATCTCTTGCCCCAACATGCCAATAATACCAACGCGTCCATTCAAACTGCTCTTCGTGACGCGAGTGGCGATGCCGGGGCCATCTACAGCTTTGACAACAAGGCCAGTCCCAGCGGCTCTGTAGCACTTGGCAACCTGGTTGAGAAGGCAGAGAAGAAGTGGATGAACGAGCAGACTGAGCGTATCGTAAAGGGCGAGTATGAGGTCTTGGATGGGGAGGGAGAGACTACCGTTCTCAAGGGCAAGAAGAGGAGCCCAAAGCAGAAGGCTTCCAAGATCCTAGCCCAGGATGTCGTTGAGGACGATGGCTTTGAGCTCATCTAAGCTGTGGGCTGACAGGATGTGGTTGGATAAGACACGATTTGTAATGAGCATGAGCAACTTTGACGGTGCCTTTTTTTCAAGGTTTTGCTTAGGGTGTTCGGAGGCGTTGCATGGTAATAGCTTACCCTGATATGGGAAGGATAGCTTACCTTTTTCTTTGTCTTCTCTTGCAGGTGTAGACATACAGGGACGGTTGGTTTCGGTGTTAGGTTGCATGGCATAGCCTACCCAGTGCGGGAAGGATGGCTCACCAAGGAGTACAGCACTTAGATATCACAATGCGCATACGCAGGATGATTATTATTCAATAATTATCCAGAATACCGAGCTCTTAGTGACATTGCTCGTGCTGAATATACGAAGCGGCACTATTATCAACAAATTTTGAGGCCCCCCCCGCCTCGCCCGACATCCTAGAAATCGGTGTTGTTCTTTCTGTCCACCCGAGCCTGGTACATACAAATGATTTGATAACGTGAGGCTTGCGTGAGGTGAGACTTGGACAAAGTCTCAGCCCGCCACGTGACATTATCAGGTCAATTTCAGGAGCAAGTGATACTAATATTTCCCTTGCTAAGAGACCTTTCTTTTGCCACAATGTTTTAGATCCCAAAGTTCTTCTTCAACCTTCACTATCTTAATCTGCAGCCACAGCTTCAATTTCCACATGATCAGTATCATGTGACTTAATGTCAATCAGGCTAGTGCGTTGGCATGTCTCCCTTCAAACAGCTCAGCTCCAGCTTTCCCTTCCCGTGCTCGCTTCTCTCATTTTCGCGAATGTCACAAAACGCAGGCGATATCCTAGATATGGTATCCTATGCGTATAGACTGGGTGTGCAGCAATTTCCCTCCCGTTTCGCGAGCTGAAAACGGCTGCGATGTGTTTTCCTTGTCCCTGTCTGGAAGTCTCCATGTATATGCATTGGTATTCCAATTCCAATTCTGATTTCTGTACATGGCGATGGCGGTTGATAGATTGTCCTCTTCTGATATGGGTGTCAATATTTATCTTCGTTGTCAAATTCCCAGTCTGTCGAATTTCTTTTCTCTATGACCTACCGGTATTCTCAATTGCAGGCTTGATTGACGGGTATTCGAGATGAATTTAAAAAATAATCTGGATAACACCGTCTGTGGAAGTCTGAGCAGCATTTTATCTTGTAGATGTTTTTGTTTATCAGGTCTACATTTACTTGTTTGCGGACATTTTCAAATCTTTCGGTTTCGTCAAGTTCCCAAACTTTTGTCTTAGAACGGCATATCTTTACTTTTCCGGCCTTAACTACATCTCAATCGAACGAGCTCTCTTTGTCTTCGGTTTTCTTTAGGGGCACGAACACCAAAATTGTGGACTTATTTTATCAATTTCATAGTATCACCTAGGTTTTCCGAATCAGAAACCCAACCTCCAAGATGCCACCGAAGTACTCGGATGGGATCTGGGATCTTGATATCCCTACCCCACTCTCCCAAAAATGGTCGTCGCATCTTCAACCCTATCCCCAGGTACCTCTTCCGTTCGAGGATAGTTTGCAGTTTAGTAACGTCGACTACATGCGGTCTACGAAACCAGCGGAAGCCAGACATAAAATCAACAAGCAGTTCTTGCCAGAACTTCCCAAGGCGCCGACGTGGTCGAAAGGGGAAAAGTGGAAGCTAGGCAGCCATCGGGGTAGAGGTCAGGATCATGAGTTCATAACAGATCTACCGTGTGCCCCGGGTATTGCATGGAAGATTGGACATTCGAAATACAGCTTTGATAACGAGGTGACTGATGCTATTCGGGACCTGTGGCACCAAGCAGACACTTATTGGATTGCCGGTACGTTTAACATTGCTCTTGCATGCAGGGGTATTTGCCAAAGGAAGATTGACTGCTAAGAACTGAAATAGTTGCGTGCCAGATCTATGGAGACGGCTCTTGGTGGCCTTGGGTAAAAGCACAGCACTTGGTGTTCTTCCGAGATGTCATCTCGCGGGACGGCACGAAGCTGGATGAGAATGGGAAGAAGATACCGAAACATCCTCGGCACGATCTTTACATGCGACTTAATGGCCAGATCAGGCATATCCCAAAGGATATATCTGAAGTAAGTATTGGACGTCCCGAGTCAAGTTGTTATGTGGTCTAGGTTATTTCTTTCAAATGAGCAATGCTGACTAGGAGACCGAATAAAAAGTGGCTTCATACTGGATATATCTCGACGATTGATGGAGTTAAGCGTCCTACCAAACCAATGATTCGCTCAAACATTTCTCAGCAGCTACTAGTTCAACATCAATTCGTCAACCACTTCATGCTTCAAGTCACTGCTGATCTCTACTCTATATTCCTAGTCCTCTACATTCTTAAAGACGACGGAAGCTTCCATGAGGGTGTCCTGGGCCGCGGAGATCCTAGCAGATGCAACATCGCTCTAGTCCTAGGAAGCAACCGCATATATTCCCCTCTACTCCCCTTTCGAAAAGGGAAACCCAACATCAACATCGCGATCAAGATCGATTGGGACACGGCCGCAGATGCAGAGGGACGGTCCAGAAACAATAACTCGGCAAAGAAGAACAACCCCTTCTTCCATCCCTATCGCATAGATTTCGATGATGTAGGAGTCCCCAAACCTCTCATACCCCACCCAAAGATTCCAATCCCCACAGATAGCCAACTGCAGGAGGTCGCGTGGCTAGAAATCACGTATGACCCTATACCTGAGGGAGCTTCAAAGCCAGTCAGCCAGCTGCCACCTTCCCTGCCCGCATCCCCGACGGTGTTCAATTTCCAGATTCCCGAGGATTTAAAACCGTACTTAAATGGTAGCTTGAAGAGGAAGCGGGAGAAGTATGTAGACCCGGACTATACTTTCATGGGCGGATGGTGTCCTAAATTCGGCGAGTGGCGGAAAAAAGAACTCGTAAGTCCTTTCCTTTCCTTCTCTTCTCTTCCCTTTCTCAACTCACTCATATATCTAATCCCTTACTAACAACACCACAGCAACACGCCGCAGACAAACTCAACGTCCCCTACCCCTCCGGCGCAGACTACACAACCCTAGACCAATCCCTCGTCCCGTCGCTCAAGAAAGCCTTCCGCGCAAAGCGCCAGGCGTTCTGGGACAAGGCCCGGCTGGAGTGGGATAGGCAGCAGGCGGCGCTGGATAGGAAATGGTGGCAGAGCCAGGTAGCGGAGGCGCGGAAGAGGAAGAGCGTGCTGGATGGAAAGACGCCGAGGAAGAAGCAGAAGGGGGATCGTGGCGTGGTGGAGGAGGATGGCAAAGGTGGGATTTAGTTTAGTTTAATTGAATTGCTGGGAATGGGTTTGGTGGATTTCCTAGCTACGTATCTTGATGGATGATTTGGAGTGCTCTTTAGAGTGTTCTAGCGAAGTTGATTGGGGAATAGTAGGTGGGTGACTTCCTAGACCTTGGACTCCGCGTACAGTACCTTTCTTTGGATACCGACGCGATGATGGGCCGGGTTGGAAAAGCAGCGGTGGTAAAAGGTAAAGCCTTAGGCTTTCACCCAGCACCCACTTGAAAAGCTCTTTCCTGTGATTCGCGCTCTTCGTTCTTTGGATACCTATAGTACCGTACGCACTACGCTAGCAGTTTGTCGCGAAATTCATAAAAAAGCAAAACCGGAAAGCCGTTCTGTTCTAGTTGAGATGATAAGAATCAAGTGCAAATAAAGCTTTATGCTAGCGTATACAGTGGGATGTCTTTACAAAGCCAGCTAAAAGAAGTTCCTGCTGAGAAGCTTCCGAGAGCTGCGGAACCACATCTTATCTTTCCCACGCTTGGACGGCTAGCACATGGCATAATTCGTCTCCTTACGGGTACATTATTGTAGTACAAGTACAAGGATCTGTAGCAGGGAGCGTAAGCTTCGTAACGTATGGCTTCTTACGTGCTGTTGAGAATCTGGGTAAAGGCCGTTGGTGTATGATCTTCGCATGATGTCCCCACCTTTATTTGGGGGTTGGTATTACATCCTTGCGGAGATCGTACCTTTTAAATTTGAGATATCGATCTTGAAAGCCAGTCGCTCAAGTCATACGTGACTAGCTGGTTATGATTCATCTGATATGAAACCCAGTGAGCCATCGTACTAGTTCTCGGACTCCAGCGCAAACGCAAACGCAAACGCAAACGCAACCCAGACAAGACCCCGCCCGCACAACCCTCTCCGCATCGTTGTATCAAGAACAACGTATGGGACTTTTTCTAGTGCAGGTTGAAATCACCTGCGATAGCTTCTTGCACTTGCGAACGAATATCGCTTGCATCTCATGCAGAACACAAATACACGCATCGGGGAAAACCTGGTCAATCATAACTATTATAAAGTGAGTCTGAACCTTCTTCTCTCGACTGACTAGGACTTTACTATTACAGGGAACAAAGAGCACTGGCGGCAGAGGTTGTGGCAACGGGGGTCCATTGACAAATTGAGCTGGGAAGAGAGGGAAACCAGTGCTGTGAGTTTCACGCACGTTTTTGTGCAAATATCCTAAAGGTTAACAACTAGAGTACTAAGGCTATTGATAGCAAGGATAGGATAGTATCAGCCGGGGAAAAATCGATTTCTATCTGGATTTTGTAGTCTGTTAGGGATAGGGGAAGGAAACGGATAGCGAGACGGGAACAGCAATCTGAGAAAACGGAGGCTTTCAGGGTAGAAACCCAGTCTGATGCAATGAAACATATATCAACTGTATACACTATCCGAAACTGTACAACCATCTGTAAACTCTTCTTGAGATCATGCAATAATCTGGGGAAATCTTCGCACTCGCTCAATACTTAAATAGAAGGCTGAAGGAAGACCTGGTGAAAATAGGCCCAGCATTAGAAAATATGAACATGTGAAACGCATAAGATGGCCCGAATATATCGCCTTTTCGTAACGAACATGGAGATACAAAAGAGACGAGGATGATCCCTTTAAGATCTTTCCGAGGACACTTGCCAGCATGAACGCATTGACGGGCTGCGTGTCCCAGAATAAGTCGAAAAGCTTGAACATCGGAATGTGCATGGGATTTTGCTTCAGAGCTTCCATGACAGTGTGCTCAGATACGAACCTAGATTTTCTTTCATACGAGTAACAGTCGTGAAGCAGAACACGAGATCTTTACGAGGCGGCCTCGAATACGATATCTTTATTGGAAACCCGCTAGTGCTGCAGGTACCTGTCTTGTTCGTGCTCTTTTGCTCTCTCTTGTTATTCGAGAAGAAAGTGAAGAAAAGTATCGTCGGTTTCATCATGCCGGTAACCATCTGAAATGCTCCCCATGAATGAGAGAAGCTCAGCCAGCTTGGCGTTCGCCACAGCGTTTTTGGCCCCCACAGCGCGACCGGTATTATACGCGCCGCGAAGCTGCTGTCAAAGCGGGAGATGCTCTTTCACAGCCCGATTAGAAGATGGAGCTACTGCGAGTAGGAAGGAATAATGGATCCGCCAATTTATATCCAACCTCCTATTTCAATCAATCAATAATACACAGGGGAAACTTGGAAGTGCAAAATATAGTACTCCGTACGCAACAGTGATAACTCGAGTGACACTACTTGGTAGAAATGAACAGTGAGTGAGTGAGTGAGTGAGTGAGCGAGGCGATAAGCCTTCCATTCATCCATGCAGCTTACAATATTACCTCTATCCTTGCCTCACTGTACTGTATTGGGAAGCGCGGATCTGCGAGATTGTCTTTCTCTTTGTGTCGTGATTGTGATTATTCTCCTCAACATTGTTTCTCTCTCGGAAGAAATGAATAAATCTCTCCCCTAAGATCAGGCATTAATAAAGCGAATATCCGTACAATTGGCTCACCAACCGCTCACCTGCTCTTCCAGTCGGTCATTCATCAGGTTGTCGGTGGCGTGGTGCGGTGCGGTTTGCGGTCGGTGGATGACGCGCGACTACTGGCTGCGGCTGCATGGTCCTCCGAGCTTGTAATCCGTATCCCTGTACGAGTTGCACTAAACTGACCCTTTTGACGCCGTCGCCGTCTGCTCTTCTCTCAAGTCTCTCGTCCCTTGAGAGACCACGACCACGACCACAACCACGGCTGCCCAGCCTTAATTCAACCTTCACCAACCCGTCACTCCTGGACGTGGTCACCACTACCGCTATTCTTCTACACCCACCACATCGCGACAGTCAAATAGGAATGTCCGGTATGCGCATATCTTGACTTTTCAGAGTCGTCCACTCCTTCCGATCGGGCCGTCGCCCTCGTCTTTTTGAGAGCCCCCCATTCTCGTCCCCGGCTCGTCCCACTCATCCCAAGTGAACAATACACGATAGACCTAGAGTCGATGTCTAGCATGTCCGAGTATGTCGACCATTCCTATCCGTCTCGCCTTCGGTAAGCCATGGCATATTCAATGTGCGCTGACCTTGTCAATTTTAGCTTCATCCAAGTCGCCGGTTGGACACAACACAACCATTCCACCGTCCAACGATCCTTTCCACAATTACGGTCACACTCGTCCTCAAATAACATGGCCAAGAGTATTCCAAAGTCAGCGAAGCTCGTGCCGAGATCCATATCTACAGGAAATCTAAAGTCAATGGCTGCCGTAGCCAACGCGCCCGGACTTCCTCCATCGCGAGTTTTGAGCCCTTTTCATGACGACGATGGAACCATGAGCACTCTACCAGATCCTCGAAGTCGCACAATGTCTCCTGCAAACGAGAACGGCTCAACCACCCCAACACAACATCCCGATCTAAGTAACGAGGTTGCTACACTTAGCAACAAACTTATCAATGCGATCAACCACCAAACCAATCTAGACGACAACCTTTCCGAGACCCGAATTGAGCTTGAAGCATCACAAAAGCGTGTTATGCAGCTTGAGCTAGAAAACCAGGAGCACGCTGATTTCCTAGCCCGCGGAGTCCTGGTCAGGAGGTCTATTGCAGATGCGGAAAAGAACAAGCTGCTTGCACTCCTGGCGGAGGAGAGACGGCAGCGGGTGGAAACTGAAAAAGACAAGAAAGGCATGGAACAGGAACTCGAAAATCTGACTACGGCGTTGTTCGAGGAAGCAAACAAGGTAATTGATCCTTTCCCGCAGTCCCCAATCAATTACTGATATTTTCAGATGGTGATAACTGCTCGAGAGGAGGCACAAAAAGAGCACGATATTTTGCAACACAGAAATGACCAACTCAAGGCTCAATTGACAGATACAGAAGGACTCTTGAAATCGCACCAGGAGCAACTCTCTTCATTGAAGCAAGTTATGGAGCAAATGACCGAGGAAGAGGATCAACATACAAATCCGACAGCACCTTCCACACCCGGTTTAAGCAAGTTTGACAGCAAAGAAGATATATCTCACGAAGCAGACACAGCACAATCGTCTGTTCCCGATGCTGTAACGCCATCTTATCCGACGAGCTTTACCCACATCTTGCACCCAATTCTCCGAACAGACCTCTCAGCCTACGAAGACTTCACCTCCTTATTACGAATGTCCAAGAATATTGTTGGCAGCCGAGCTTCTAGTGGATCCTACGGCAGCATGGGCTTGGGGTTGGGCCTGGGAGCTTATTCTGGGGGGTTGCCAATAAGTGGCTCTACGCCATCAATTTCGACTGCTGCAACTCTTGGGTCCTCACCCGCAACGCCAACGACACCCTCATCCATCATTAGTAACGGCTCTACCAGTGGACCGAATTCCTTGACTCCATTAAAAGACACCAAATTCTATAAAAGGACGCTGTCCGAAGATATTGAGCCAACTCTGAGATTAGATACAGCACCGGGTCTCTCGTGGCTAGCTCGACGAACTGTATTAAATGCTATTTGTGAAGGCTCGCTTGTTGTGGAGCCTATGCCAACTTCTACGCGACCTTACGCTTTTGCTTGCTCGCTATGCGGCGAGACTCGCAAAGACCCCACGCATATTAGGAGCCATCGATTCAGAACCAGTGAAAACGAAAACGCTCAGAAATATCCTCTGTGCAAGTATTGCCATGGCCGCTTACGGTCGACATGCGATCTTCTGGGCTTTTTACGGATCTTAAAAGACGGTCATTGGAGAGCAGATGACGAGGAGGCGGAAAAAGCAGCTTGGGAAGAGAGTGTACGATTAAGAGAGCAAATGTTTTGGTGTCGGATGGGCGGCGGAGTTATTCCTATTCAACATATGCACCAAGAACCACGAAGCCCTCGACGCAGTGGAGACTCCAGAATCGAACAGGAGAAGGAACTGAATGATGAAGTTGTACGGACAGGCGAGATTCAACCTCGAGACATCACACCTGTGACGGAACAACGTCCAGCCAGCTCGGAACAGGCCACTGTTCATAGAACTAGCAAGACAGATGATAATGCCAATGGCCTATGGCAAGCTGCGCAAGAAGATGCAGCCGCCCCTACGCCTGTTGTGGAACCCTCCGTGGAAACGGAACTGGAACCGGAATCTGTCAATCTGGTATCAAATGGTATGGATGAGGCGCCCGCTGAAAAGCATGGCGCTATCAGAGATTCGATCAAGTCAACAGCTTCATTGGGAGTAACAGACGAGCATTTGAAAGAGGGAGTTCAGAGGCTCTCCATCACTATCCCCGGCTCCTTCGCGGACGAAGCTTAGTCGGTTTTAGTCCATATGTATGGGTGGGGAAGCAACGTGGTCGCAAAAGGAGTTTGATGATTTGTTTATACAAGACCGGTGTGTCTGACTAGTGATGGGGATGGCGTTTGGTGGGATACCTAAGTGGATATAATTACGGCATGGCTGGGGACGGTCGCTCACGCAAAGCTGGGGCACAGAAAGTATAGATTATACAGTGCGTTACGAAGGGGCAACGCGATAATGGATAATTTGGTCCACAGCTCTGATGCTTCTTGCATAAAGATGGCTGTGATGCAAGTTGGCATCAACGCAGTGTATGAACATAATACCCGGTTAAATATAAGATAGTTTGCAATGTTCATTAGAGTCTGAAGATGACCATTTTAAGTGAAGACTACTTGTGTGACTTTACAGAGTCGTTGACCAATTTACTCCGAGTAATGTTGAGGTATCTCATTCGGATGGGCCTGAGCCATCCAGGGGAGCGAAATGACTGACCGAGGCGAGGCGCGGGCCGTGATTGGCTGTATACGTAAGGCTGGAATGTTAGCTTTTGTCGCTGGATATCTTGAAATCGCAACAACGCGGCCACCACCAACATCCTCGAGCTTGAGTCTGCAACCACCTAATCGCTCAATATGGCCCCGTCAGCTGCGAATGGCGATCATGTTGCGGCGCTCGAGGAAATCAAAGCGCCGCCGGGAGTTGTCCTCCCTCCCAAGGAAATCAAAGGTGCGCCACTAATCCCTCCATCAGTTTGGTATCTGCTAACATCCTCATCAGCTATTCTCGAAAAGACAGCAGGCTACGTAGCGCGGAATGGAGGAGTATTCGAAGGCAGGTCTCTTGCTTCTATTCTAGTGGGAACACCTCAGCTAACAACCATAGACCGCATTCGCGAAAAGGAAAAGCACAACCCGAAATTCTCCTTCCTTAGCAACAACGATGCCTACAACGCGTTTTACCTATGGCGACTGAGCGAGATAAAGGCCGGACGAACGACTGCCGTTGCAGCTGGACGAGCTGGAGAGGCACCTGCTGAGGCAGAGAAGCCCAAAGGACCCCCTCAACCACCAGACTTCCATTTCTCGGCACGGATGCCAAATATCAATGCGCAGGACTTAGAGGTTGTAAGGTTGATGGCATTGTTTGTGGCGAAGAATGGGAGGCAGTTTATGACGACTATCTCGCAGAGGGAGGCGGGAAATTATCAGTTTGATTTCTTGCGCCCCCAGCACAGTCTACACAACTTTTTCCAAAAACTGATCGATCAATATACTGCGTTACTACGAGCCGGAGGCATCGATGGCGAGGGTGGGAAGCTACAGCAGGAGAGGATCAAGGAGCTACAGGCCAACGTAAACGACAAGTTTAACGTCCTAGGCCGGGCGAAGCAGCGCGCAGAATGGTTCAAGTTCCAAGACGAAGAGAAGGCTAAGAAGGAGGAAGAGATCGAGAATGAGAAGATGTCGTATGCGCAGATTGACTGGCACGATTTCGTCGTCGTCGAGACAGTCGAGTTCACGGAAGCAGATGAGCAACAGAACCTACCACCACCAACCTCGCTCTCCGAGTTACAATTCGCATCGCTGGACCAGAAAGCCATGATGTCGATCAACAGCCACAATATGCGCATCGAAGAAGCCTTCCCCGGCGAAGACACCGACTACTACAACAACAACAACAACAACAACAACAACAATGCCGCCTACCCCTCGCAACCCACACAGATGGGTCCTCCACCCATCCCCACGCCACAGCCGCAATACCAACAAGACGTCCGCATGCAGAACACCGACGACGATGACGAGGAAAAGCAACGCATCCGCGAGCGCACCGAAGCAACACAGCGCGCTCAGCAAGCCAGGGCAGACGCCAAGAGCGGGTCGGCGCAAATGAAGATCAAGGAGAACTACGAGCCCAGAGCAGCATTGCGGGCTAGGAACAAGCAGAACATGGTGATCTGCCCGAACTGCAGGCAGCAGATGCCGGTCAGCGAGTTGGACGAGCATATGCGAAGTACTTATCCCCACCCCCCATACCGGAACTCTATATTCGTCCCAGGCAGAACAGTAACTAACATACCCCTCCCACCCTCCAGTCGAGCTCCTAGACCCCCGCTGGAAAGAGCAGAAAGCCAAAGCCGACTCGCGCTACAGCACGACCAACCTGTCGACCCAAGACGTAGCCAACAACCTCAAGCGGCTGGCATCGCAGCGCAGCGACCTGTTTGACGGCGTAACCGGTCAGCCCGTTTCGGAGGAGGAACAGGCACGGCGGAAGCGGGCTGAGAAGAGCTATGACGGGACGCCCGTGGAGAAGGGCGATCAGAGGCTGAATATGATGCAGAATGTTAATGTGGAGGAGCAGATTCGGGCTATCCATCAGAAGTTCGGGGATAAGAAATAGTGAGTGAGTGACACGGTCTCAGAGGCATTGATTGTATGGCTGGCCTGGCGTTTAGGGAAAATTTGTACTTGTATTTCCATATATTTTGGACCATAGGGGGTGGGGGGTTAGTGACTATGGAATTGGGTATCTTTGAGATCTCCAAATGGAACCCCGCAATTACGCCTAACCATGAACCCAGTCCAGTGAAGAGAGTCCACGAACACCCTCAATCGTAACTACCTCAGACTTTTCTTCAAAGACATCCTTCTCTTCCTTCCTTGTGAAGCTTCGCTTCGATCCGGTACGAGAACGAGACTCACCTCACCCTTCTCTCGCCTATCAGCAGGACATTTGTGGTGTAGTGTGGGGCTGTACACCCTTCCTTCACGCATCCAAGCACCGGCACCCTGCAGAACCTAATTAACCACCCATCCCGCACGGTCCACAAATCCCCTCATCTCCCCACCCCATTCGCCAACGCGCCGCAAATCCATAATCGGTCGCTCAGAACAGCTAAGCGTGCATGCCACCAACTGTACTCGGTGACGACGCCCACCAATGGGACGAGACCAGGTGCGGCTCTGCATCTGTAATGCCAACGAAGCCGAGTACTCAGCCCGGGCCCGGGCGGCCAACGAGAACGCAGGTGCAGGTGCAGGATGGAGGGAGGGGAAGGGCCGGGCAAGAATGATATGATAAAGAAGTGCGCTCGCTAGATGCCTCACTTTTGGTGTCGATTGCTTCACGTCTACGATTTACCAGGTTACGCCTTGCTTGTTGCGTGTGAGTGAGTGAATGATTCATAAGGAAACGGGGGTGCGAAGATGATGCTCGAGACGACAAGCCGGAGTGCAGGTGTGGGCGCGGGGTGGCCCTCCTCGTCTTCGAAGAAAATGACGCCGCGGAGGAGAAGGGATTCCAAGGTTGTGTATCACGCCCAGAACTCGCGATGCTCACCCCCGCGCAACGTAAGGCCGGATTCTTCGTCGGCGCAGCCGGATTACTTCAACGCGTCGAATAATGCTGGAGTTTTTGGGTACAGTCCTCCCATTATTCATCAAGGAAGTGGAAGTAGAAGCCAAGATGGGTCCGGAAACTCAAACTCGTGGCAGCAGTCTTCTTCCTTGATCTCTTATACGTTAGCCTCTCATAATGGGGCCAATTCCCCGACTCGAATGTTCGATGGGGGGAACGCGCATTCTCCTCAGAGCGGATTCTTCCTGCAGCTGTCCGACAGCGACCTTGGTTCCTCGTGGAATGGAGTCACTACTGCGAATGGCGACTTGGAGGATATGTCTAGGCTGGATATCCCGTATGGAAGCTATGATGACAGCTTGGGTCTGTCTTCGCCAACTACGGCAGGAACGTCCAGCTCAGAGGGGTTTGTCTTCCCTGTGATAGACTCTGCGCTTGGAACTTCGCCTGGTGCGAATCAATTGGTCGATTTGGATCTCTCAGGTAGATAAGCCCGAATTTTTCAGACTCCGTACTTTTCTTTTTGGATTTGAAAGAACCATATATCATGTTAGGATAAAAAGAAATTGTGCGCCCGCACGTTGCTGATTCGACATGTATGTTCAGATGAGTATTTCCAGATTGGACAGTCGTTAAATTCCAACCTTGTTGTACCGGATTCGAATTCCCCGTTGTACGACGAAAACTTTTTTTTCGAGAACAATGAGCTCCAGGTTTCCATGGATATGAGTATGTATACGTCGACAGATGCTCAGTGGTCTGCCACCACGTTGACAGAGCCCAAGCAATCCAGTGCTTCACCCATCGAATCATCCGTACTGTTGAACATGCCATGGAACCCGCAGCAAGTGGAAGTGAGCAAATATCAAACGGATGTAAATACGGGCAATGGTACTTTTGGGCCACCGCGCGGAACTCCATACGATACATATAGGTCCAGAGAAGAATATCTAGAGACTGGTCCATCATCGCAAGGATCCGGTGGTCTGGAACCAGTTAGCCCGCTTGCGGATAGTGACAGTGAAAGCTGGGTTATGACTTCCACGCGAAGCAATTATACTCCGTCGCATAGTTCCCCGCGCTCGCATGGATCGCCTCAATCACACACTTCGTCGCCGCGACACCACTCACACGTCTTTAGCTCCATGTCTGGTATTAGCAAGTCCAAGGTTTCGAAAGGTCGCACACGCGGTCTTACTACACTCGAGAAGAAACAAGCGAGGGAGGTCCGGGATGCCAAGGCATGTTGGGCTTGCCATATATCGAAGACCAAGGTAATTAGATTCGTGCTTTAAAAGCTTGATCGTCGTGACTAACTTTCCAGTGCTCTCCTTGCTCTCCTGGTAGTCCTTGTGTACAGTGTGCTAGACTTGTAGGAAAGAGGAGGTTCTGCAAATTCACGTGTTTTAATGACCCACTAGAGTCATTATATACCTTCGCTGTTCCTGGTACGAGCCCACTGACTTCAAGCTGCACAACAAAAGCACTGACAAAATTAGTGTACCTCAATGGCCACTTGAATCGAACTGACATCGAGGCTTTCGTAGCTAGAAATGCAGAGAGTTGGGGAACTAGAAGCATGTTCGTGAGGATGGATTGGGGATATCGCAAACTGCTGAAAGCCGAGGTCGTTGCTCTCGAGGTGCGTCAGGATGCGCCTGACATAGGGTTCCACCATACGACGGAGAAATCAACGAGTCCCGATGGGAAGGCGATATTGGTCCGGAGGCAAAGTCCACCTCTTGGGATCCCGCTTGCTGCCATGGATGACATGCAAGACGAGTACTCTCGATACGTCCAGGAGATTGTTCAAAGTGATCTTAAGCATTACGTTCCCGAGGCCTACTTCCCTGATGACTCGAAGCTTTTGACGCGCCTCTTGGGTGTCGTATGCGACTTCTATTCCGTGGGCTTGGAGGCTGGTGATGAAGTATGTTGAACAATCCAACAACAAAAGTGTACTTACTAATGGTTCCAGTGTGAACTTCTCCGTAGTGCCCTTGAAATGCATATAACCACTTCGATAATGGAACGCACTCTCAATCTAGATCCCGAATCCATCGATAGAGTCCAAAATCAGCTGCAACAGCGATATCCCCAAAAGACCACCGCAAAATGTGTACAGAAGCAAATCAAGTTCGCATTTTTTCTCGCCCAACAAAAACGCATCAACAAAGTGCTGAAGGACTGGGGAAATATGATGTGGACGATTCATAATACTGTTAATAACGATAAGAAATTTGCTACAAGTTTTTGCGTATTCCTAATCCTTACTTTGACCATATCCAAGGTCCTTGGCCAGATGTATTATTTCTGCGAAGGTAGAATTGAACACTTTGGGGCTGATCCAAAGTCGGAAAGAGCGAAATGCAACCAGGTTATGCGTTTGGCGGAGAAGGAGCTGTTCGAACGGTGTAAGGAAATTTTCCATTGGAAATTCAAGACCAGAAAGGGAGGCAAAGAAGCGTGCAATCCAATTCGAGATGGTATAGATGCATTTCGAACTAAGCCCGTGGATAGCGCGATCAGAAACCTGACTTACGGGCTGCAAAGCGTGGTTCGGGAATATGGTAAGATAACTCCTGTTGTATAATGATCCTGAGCTCATGTGTCACAGCGCCTCAGATAAGATCGCATTGCTCAGTAAAGCCCGAATACCAAGCGGGCCTGCTATCACCCTATATGGACCTTGGACGCTTAGCTTGCATCTTCTTGGACGACTTCTTGGACCATTGAAAAAGGGTGTTGGATCGTGGTGTATCTAGGCCAGGCGGCAAGATCAATGACAACGTCATGGGAATCCGCTGGAAGGGACGGACGTTTTCCTACAATAATCTCGGCGTATTCAGTATGCTTTTGATACAGACGGCCTACTTCCAAGATTGTTTTTGGGATGGCGACAATGGAGGAAAGGAAAGAGAGAGAAGAGCAGGTTGGACGGAGGGCGCGACCTGTTTAGGAGGAAAGTTGTGCCTAAAGCAAGCCGAGCCTGATCTTGATCGAGGAGCGCACAAAGGCATACCGGTAATAGCCTGGTGCCAGCGGTGCGAGATAGAGACGAGTCGGAAAGACTGCGCGAACTTCATGTTAAGATCAAGGCGAGACTTGGTCCCGTCTTGATGCCCATCCAGGAATTTACAATGCCACTTCTAGAGGTACCGAACATCTTCTTCTTCACCGCCAGGTATCAAAATCCGGTGAAGAAAGTAGAGGTTGTGGTTGGGTACTGATGCATTCACAGCCTCGCCTCATTCGTGGCGCGGTATTTTCAATTGGTGACAGCGGGCGATGCTTGTGTATCGGTGACAGCCTCGTTTCGAAGAAAACCAAAACATACCCCCACGATGCTCCATTCGGCGGAATGAACCCAGCAGAACCCAACACCCATAATTGACATGTGCACATCCAAGCATACGCGTCGGTTTCGTCATTTCCGCAGAGCCTCATGATGGCAAAGTATCTTGCCTTTTTTCTTACTTGGAGGGAGAAATGCTTGATTGATGAAGCTTATGAGGCGACTCGTAGGTTGTACCCAATGAAAGGAGAGCCTCGGGATGTGATTTGAGAAGAACTTGTCTTCCAATATTTTTCGAGGGAAGGCGCAGCCGAGGGGTGGTAAGAAAAGGAAATTCACGATGTCAGCTCCTCCTAAAATGGATGGGGTTTCGAAGTTCGGCTCTGGAAATTGCTACAATAACGCTTCTTGCCGGCTCATTCTTATCGCCTTCGGGGAGGCTGTTGAGTGGCTTTGTGGCGGGGGCTGATAAGCCCTCCAATTCGTGCCAGACAACGCAGCAATGCTGGCAGCTACACAGGACCGTATGGCTACAGTGAAGTCTCAGAACTTCGGGGTGGTGGCTTTGATACACTCGCAGTATCCGGCATCTCCGTCTTTCGGACCCCAATTCTGATGGGAAGCTGACAGGACACATGAAGCGGACGTGTTGGGCACGAGCAGCCCCCAGGTGCTTTGGTGATTGCATGGGGGTTTAATGGTTGACTTCCCAAAGGACGGGACGTTACTCAAGGCGCAAGGGCGAACCACGGCCCATGATTCGAGGGCTTGATCATTCAACAGAATTGGAAATTTATTGCGATGGCTGGTGGACGACAAGGCGACTCCGATTATGTTGGGAAACTCATGTCCTGTTCCCTTTGGGACAGGGTTACGGCCTAATGATTGAGATGATGTGATGTTGAAAGACGACCTTACGAGTGCATGATTTGATGAGTGGACATTTTGTCCTGGGCGGATTTGTCTGGATATTTCATTAGCAGAGATCTGTACTTGGAAAGAGAGAACACATACTGTACATGATTAATAGAAGAAGTCAGCCTGATGAAAGTGTGAAGTTCAAGTTGGGATGAGACGAAATGGCCGCGACCTAGCGGCATTGTGACGGAAAGGTCTTCAACGGTGGACCACACCAGCCAGATATTAAGCGCCGAGCTGACTCGGGGCCTAACATTGATCTTGTGATTTTTTTGGCATGCGTGTTGGTATTTGAAAGGGTTGTATGTAATACAGTTAGCTACTCGTAGTGCATCCGAAGTGTAGGTAGTAATGGAATCAGGCCTTTCGCTGGAGGACATGGCTCCAAGTCACCGCCGTTTGCCTTGGCGATCTCAATAGGACTAGCTACTCCGTATTTGGTCTGGAAGGCGTGGAATGATAATACGGTACGGACTGTAGAGATCTCTGGTAAGGGGTTCGGATGACGACGGAACTGATCGATCTCATGACCGGGGAAGAGACGAATAGGTACATCCGTACCAGTAAAGGCAGGAACCCACGCTGGCGGATTGATTGCCGTGCACCACACCACGATTGAGCGGGTCTCATCGTGTCCAGTGCAGACTTTATCTGCAGGTACTGTACCTCTGTACAGGTACGATACAGTAGTCTTGCATCGGTGGCGTACGGAGGTACAGGCTGGGTTCGCTCAGCCACAACGATGCTGGGCATACAGTAGCGAACGGGACTTCAGCAGCTGCGGTGGCGGTTGGTAACGGGTTTCATGAAATAGTGGAGAGAGAGAGATGTGTGAGTCAAAGCCAGCTCTGTATGAGCGGTTTTGTTTTGTTTTGGTCTTTTCTGAGTAAGTAGTAAGCAGCTATGTGTATGTGTTCCCGTGGTGGGCGTCGATCGGAGGTACTGTAGGAGAGAAGTAAGGTAAGGGTCCGTGGACAGGGCGGACGCTGAATAAAGCCTACGCTCGCTGCACACACACCCAAAGAAGGCGTCGCAATCCCAAAGTGGAATCATAGAACCACTCTTAAGCCTGACTATGATATCCGGCGTCACTGAAACTTATGACACGCCCTCGGCTTGCAAAGGGACAGCTTCCAGTTGGCTGTTTAGCCGTGTTGACGCGGAGACACGCTATGTGTTGGCCAAAGATTCATCTCAACCTTGCTGATCAGGCCCTTCTTCTATTCATGCCACGCCCGTGATGTGAACACGCCCACTCCCACTCCCACTCCCCGTGCTTCCGCACCAAGGAAGTCCTTGCTCTTGCCAGTGCACCAATCGTTTGAAGCCTTACCATTTCCCGCAATTCCCTCAAATGATTGGCGATAGTGGTGTTTGTCCAAGGTGTGGCGTCGTCCGCCTCATCTGAGCTTGGGTCGATGACCGAATGCGGAAGGCTTCCAGAATCACGCTAGAACAAAGAGGACCAGGCCCCATCCCATCCCATGGTTTCCTCTTACACCCACCCCCCCCAGCGCCAACGCCCAGGTTGAAACGCAGGGGGCGTGGCTTCAGCGTGATGGGACCGACATACCTTACTCCGAAGAGTAGCTTCTATTGATGACTGGACTGGGTGTTGGTTCCAGGCGTAAGCTCCCCCCAGGTTCCTTCTCTCGCCTGTACAGTACCTAGGTAGGTAGGCTGTTGGTGGCCTTTCTAAAAGAAGTACCTTACACTTACCTTGGGGGAGTAATTTGGCGAGGCACTTTGTGAGGCTGCTTGAATCACAAGCGCTCCACCGTCAAGTTCATGCCCATCAGTCTGGGGACCTCCACGATGGGTCAGGACCTTGTATAGCCACTGCTGCTGGTTGCCCGGGCTCTTTCATGACGCTTGGCTCACCGGCATATAGGTGGTATCTCAGTAAGTTAAAAAGGATGCTTCATCCATCTCTTCAGACTTTTCTCTCTCTATCATACATACCATACAAACACATACACACACATACACATACACTTATCATACCATCTTACCATCTTAACTCACTCCAAAAACCAACCCCACCCAAACAACCCGCATTCCAACACTATGATATCCACATACACCAACACCGTGAAGCGCGCCTCTGCGGCTGCCGCCGGCGATTCTGGTCGAGACACTGGTAAGTTCTCAACTTTCCCATCCTTTTCCTCAATACACCTTATGTTTTTGAATACCTGCTAATAGATCCTCGCAGGCAATGGCCGAACTACAACTCTCCGATGAACGAGGCAATGGGTATGTTCCAACAAGCAAACACCACCATCGGATGTATGCTGATAGGAACAGCCTCCGGTATCTGAAAGCCAACATCATGGTACCGGTCGATCTTGAACGCCAACCTCGTTAGGTACGTTTGTGTCACATTTTGTTTTGTTTGTTGGGTTTCTTGAGGTCGGCAAGGCGGCAATCTCCTATCCGGTTGTTTAGTCATCGCCAGCAGCCTATCTCCACGTGAAAAAGGGCTGTTGCCTTGTTCAGGCATCACTTTCTTTTTAGAACCTCTTGGCTAACTGTCCCGAAATAGATTCTCGAATCATGCAGCAACTATTGCTCATCGAGTTCAAACCCCGATGACGAACAACCTCGGACCAATCTTCGAGATGTTTACCGTCAGTCTTGCGTCTGCCTGGACCTTACGAACGTACTTCGCTAGCCATCACTGTCTTTGCTCGGGATCATGAACTCGACCTCTGCTGTGGTTTTCGTTGCTACTGCTGTCATCCCAGTACACCACCAACATCACCTTGTTGCATCGTACTGCCCCCAGCACATGCTCACCCTCGGTTGCTTTCCCTTGGATTCCCTTGGGAACACTCCAGCACTCCAGCACTCGCCGATGTCTTCCGGGGATGAGCAGATATGAAAGTCTTTCGGACGGCGAGGAGGAAACGTTTTGTTTCTTGCGAATTATAGATGTTGGGTTTAGAAATTAAATAGTCGACGCAAGTCTTGGGCTTCATTTTCATTATGGGTTTATGATATATGGGTTTACGATGGCATGTTTTCTTTCATTGACCTGATTGGTTCATTTTCAGACTTTTCGGTTTTACATTCTTCTGTTGCTATATTTACAATGTGTATTCGTATTCGAGGGTTTGAAGCAGAGAGGGGGCTTGGCGCGAACTAGATTTTGTTTACCGTCTTTGTAATATACAATACTGTACCTTATGATATTTAAATTCTTCCCATCAAACCAAGTTTTCTCAGGTCAAAAGGGGTCTATACTAAGCCGTAAGATCAACCCACACGTTGTCTTCAGCAGCTGTCATTTTGGCCCCAGAGCTGGGCTGCTGTCGAAGTGGCTGAAAGCAGAGGTGTATTATTCTTCTATAAATGGAACACCATCCCTGATGACTAGATGTTGGCACTTGTTGGTCTTTCAGACACGTGATTATACCCCAGTATATCCACTCATCACTCATCACTCTAAGATCAGAAATGGCGACCAGTTAAAGCGAGTAAGCAAAGAAAACCCGGTCTATGGCTAGAGCTGGGCGCACAGACAATCCTTCAAATACCCTCACAATGAAGTTACACGCAGTCACGTGCTCTTCATATCTTACCGGCTTCGTCTTCCATTCTAACATCGGTTTCGTGTTGTATAGTTTATGGTTATATTGGAATCATTCATAATGCTAACTATCTTTCGTACATTCAATAGATCCAAGCCACCTTTGTATTAATTTGTTTGGTACCCCCCCAATACGTACCAGACTCACAACCTCAACCAACTATCGGCCACACAATCATTGCAAACAACTCCTTTCCTTTTACCTACCCATAGAGCTTACATGAATCCCCGCAAGACCCTCATATCGCACACCCTCTGCTCCCTCCATGCTTTGCTGTCCATCCATCGGCTCCTTTCCATACCTACCTCCACGGCCGCCGAATAACACCCATCATCGACAGCTTGCTTTCTCGCTCCCTCCTTTTGATCAAGTTGCATATAGTGTTTGTTTTGTATAATTGCTCATTAATCCTCGCGGCTGTGTCCCGAATAGCAATTTGGCGAGCTGGAACTGCTATCTGTGGTTTTATCACAACCTGTTGCGGGGTATATATCTGTCTGTTTGCTTGCTCGCGTTTAGGAGTCTTGGGAGGGTTGGAGAATCGGGGGGTAGAGTTGAGCTGATAGGTTCTTGCGGTGTTGTTGAGGTTATGGTAGTAAGAATCAAGAATTGATCATTTGGTGTTTGAGGACTCGTTGGATTTGTTGGATTCGCCTTTGCTATTGTTATTATCACCCGCTGATGTAGGTATATAGTTCAGAGTTTTACTCACGTAGATGTTCTTAAGCATATAGGGCGAAGATGTTATGGATGCTTTTTGTGATCTGCCACATCAGTAGAAATGAGCATTAGGGGCTTTCTCTAGGCAGAGTTCGCTACCTAAAATAGGGATTTGTACACTAGATTTTAGTGATGGGCTCCTGAAGTTTAGCGCTCTCCTGCCTAGCTATAGCACCATTTTAAACAAGACCTCACATTGATAGTACCCCTGACTTTTGGAATCCGTTCTATTCTACTAAGGATCGTAAACTCCGTAGATTGGCATACCTTAGATCACTTGGTACTTCAAGAACTCGTATCTAATAGCCGTCGAATCGACACTCATTCACCTAATCTCAAAATTGCCGTGATTTTGTATCCAGGGACTTGTACAATCGGAAACAAATCAACCCTAAATCGAAGAAACATTGAAACAACAATAATAACAACTCAACTCAACGCTAACTAACTTAAGGTACTGGAATCCACTTATTAAAGATTTGCATCGAGGGGAAGGCACGGCACGAAGCGCTACTTCGCGAAAGTGGGGTACGGAACAGTACACCGAAAGAGACGACGAGGACAGCAGATAAAATCGCGACACCTTTCTCATTTTATCGTACGAGTAGCGCGCTTGCTCATTTACATGTAGATGTCTAATCGACATTAGCATCAGAATCAACATCAATATATCAGCTAAAGCTTCCGGATGAATGCTACCTGTTCCGACACTTCTGCAGATAACGCTTCTGTACCTACCTCCGCTCCGTACCAACTACTTCCACCTCTATATATACTCTATACTGCCTATCGAGGAAGAACTTGTTGCAAAAACAGAGTGCCTTATGAACTTGCTTGTATTTATAATCTTCTTTCTCAACTCAGCGAGGGTTTAGTGCTCGTTCTCCTAGTGCATGTTGCTTTTTCTACGATAACAGTCATGTCATGTATATACGGCTGGGACGATAACAATTGTCGAATAATATCAGGCAGAAATAGCTGAAGGTGTGGTGGCAAGGTGAGAAACGCACATTCGGCGACGATCGGAGATCCTACCCTCCTGAGTCCTCCCAAATCTACTCATGCTCCTGTCATATATGCAATTGATTCTGCCAATGATATACTACATGCAGCAATCGACAAGGTCGTGCATGCATGAAGGCGCGATTATCAACTCGACTCCAGTACTGAGTATACAGGAGTATTTCATTTGGGCTCGTGGCAGGGAGGAACATGGCATGGTCCTCATCCCAAGCCAGACCGTCGACAAAGTGGAAGCCATTCGTACAATGGTCCAACCCCCCCCAGAAACTGTCGATCTTTTGTCATTATCAGTCTCCCTAAAAGCATTATCGGGAAATGCCCACCTCGAAAGCGTTTATCGGCAGTAGTATTATCAAGCTTTTTAGAGCGGGAGTAAAGTCTGGGGATCCGCTAGCAAACCTTGTTAGCCACTGATCGGGCAAAGCTGCCGCCACTTCTGGCATTGGTCTAGAAGCTGTCGCTGTCAAAACACTTCCAATGCCTGCAGCTCGGGAACCTCCAACGTACATTCCTCAGCTACGAAGTAATATCTCACATGCCAAATGTCGCTCGGTTCTACTGATTGGCCGCGGGGGCTGACGCAGACCACCAACACCAACCCACGTGGGTGAGAATCCCGAGGTGGGTGGATGGATGGAGAACGATGCTGTCGAAGTACCCAAAGCACCTGCGGGAATCGAAATGTAGGTTGTGGCACTAGTACCGCAGCCTTGTTGTTCTTTGTTGTCTTCTTTAATACCTCGAATTATTCACCCCTTCCTAGTTTGACATTTACCCTACCTCGAGCCTACATGATATTTACCTCATCTCGAGGCTTCCTGCCGTCACACCTCTCCCAATAGCCTGAGATACGGACTGCCTTGTTAGGACATGGCTACTACCATCAAAATCGAAGATCCGATCCGGCCAGTCAGGTCCATTGGGAATAACGGCGGTGTCTATCCTATCAGATCATTATCCGCAGACCGACACAGCCTTCGGTCGACTGATAATCCAAAACAAGACTTAGAAGACGAGGACTCGGGGCTTCGTCGCGCTGGAGACTTCAAAAAGAAACAAGTACAACATCCTCGAAGCCCTCAACTGATATTCACCCAGGTTCTAACATCAATAGATATTCTCGGGCAAAATCTTGCTATGGCTAGCCTACCAGTCAACAGGAGTCATCTACGGTGACATAGGCACCAGTCCTCTCTACGTCTTTTCGTCAACCTTTACTGAGGAGCCCTCTTATGAGGATCTCGTCGGCGTCTTGTCTATCATCATTTGGTCCCTCACCATGATGGTAACAGTGAAATATACCTTGATTATCCTCCGTGCCGATAATGAGGGCGAAGGGGGTACATTTAGCACTTACTCGCTTCTATCTCGATATGCAAGTACTGGCGTTCTCCTGATGGTCCCATCTGATATGTTTCTAGGCAAACATCACCAAACGTGATCCCCGAGAAGCATCTCTGATTAAGATGGAGCGCCACTTGACTGGCGATCTTTACCGTGCGAACCGACATCTTCGATCTGGGATCGAAAACAGCAAGTTTGCTAGAGGATTACTCAAGACAATTGGCGTTCTTGCGGTATCAATGGTCATGTCTGATGGGGTCTTGACTCCTGCCCAATCTGTTCTAGGAGCAGTTCAAGGTCTGAATGTCGTGGTGCCTGGCATTTCTAATTCGACAGTAGTAGGGACTACGTGTGGAATATTGATTCTACTCTTCCTTATCCAGCCGCTTGGCACAACGAAGTTAGCAACGGCATTCGCCCCGATAGTTATTTTGTGGCTTGCTTTCAATGCCGGCTTTGGAATTTACAACCTCGTCAAGTTCGATCATTCGGTTCTCAAGGCCTTCAGCCCCGGATATGCTTTTAGTAAGGATATTTACCTCCCTTTGACTGCCATTTGCTTTTCTAGGCTAGGTGCTATAACCTCCTTCTATTAGCTGAAACTGCACACAACATCCTTGCACACCAATTCATGAACAATTAGCTAATATGAGAAGTGTTCTTGATTAGACGTAAGACCGAAGGATGGAGGATGCTTGGAGGTGTCTTACTAGCTTTCACGGGAGTCGAAGCTCTATTCGCAGACTTAGGAGCCTTTAGTCGGAGAGCCATTCAACTGAGTTGGTTTTGTTATGCTTTCCCAACTCTTCTCCTTGCATACATCGGCCAAGCTGCGTACATCTCCCACCACCCAGGAGCTTATTTGAATCCATTTTACAATGCGGTCCCTCCAGGAATGCTTTACCCGTCCCTCATTGTTGCAATTCTGGCAGCTATCGTGGCGTCGCAAGCGATTATCACCGCTACTTTTCAGGTAATGTCATTGTTTTGACTGATACAACAATAGGCTAATTTTGACGTAGTTGATGGCTCAGGTTATGAAGTTGTCATATTTTCCTCAGATAAAAGTGGTTCACACTTCGAAGATCTTCCATGGTCAGCTTTTCGTCCCGATCGTGAACTGGCTCTTGATGATTGGGAGCGTGCTTGCCGCTGCCATTGCCAACAATGTAAGATTATTGTATCTGCAATAGATGGTAGTCACTGATCACTCTAGACTACGACTCTAGGAAATGCTTACGGTGAGCTTATTCTCATATAAAAAAGCTGTTTTCCTCTATGGGAGCTGGGGAGCTCGGAGCTGTTCCAGGAGCCTATATGCAAGCTCCTGAGACTGTTAGGATGACTGCATATTGGGGTGGTAAAAGAGGTTGCATTCTATGGATGCCCTCAACAGGCCCCTAATATGTGGCTAACTAGCGTGGCGCTAAGGGAAGGAAGCACCAGGCATGACGTGTAGCGCAATACACGTGACAGAGACAGCTCCTATGCTCCCAGGCTCCTTAGCTCTGTCCCAAGATCTAGCTTTTTACTATGCTAATATGTCGGTACCTAGGCGTCTGCGTTATGTTTGTGACTTTTTTTGACACCTGCATGGTCTCTCTCGCGGCGTTAATTGTTTGGCGCTGGAGTCCTCTCTTGGTATTCTTCCCATGGATTACCATCGCCTGTCTTGATGGATTGTACCTCTCTTCAGCTCTCGAAAAAGTCCCTGATGGTGCTTGGTTCACTCTCCTCCTTAGTTCTCTCCTTACTTCTCTCCTCATCTTGTGGCGATTTGGTAAGGAAGAGCAATGGCAAGCCGAAGCGTCTGATCGCTTCCCGACAAGCCATCTTGTGAAGAAGGATGAGGACGGACAGCTCCGACTCACTGAAAAGTTTGGTGGAGATACTTTGAGCATGATCAAAGGCTTCGGAATCTTCTTCGATAAAGCAGGAGAAACAACGCCCGCCGTTTTCAGTCAGTTTCTTAGCAAGTTGGTAGCCGCTCCTGAGGTCATGGTATTCTTCCACCTCCGCCCGCTCGAGACACCCTCCGTCGCACCCGAGGATCGCTATAGCGTCTCTCGACTCGCGATACCAAACTGCTATCGCCTAATCGTTCGTCACGGCTACATGGACGAGGTCATCACCCCCGACCTCGGCTCCCTCGTCTGCGAACAGGTGCGCGACTTCATCGTCAGGGCTGGCATCCCAGAGCCCGTTCGAGAGGTCAATTTTACGCCTTCTTCTCGCGACGGCCATTCTTCGCCTAGCAAAACAACAATCGCCACCTCGGAGACCGAGAGTAAGCAGGAGAGGATTGCGAGTGAGCTCTCGAAACTGGAGCTGGCGTTTTCGAGGCAGGTGCTGTATATTATCGGGAAAGAACAGATGAAGATTAGGGCCGGGACGAATCTGTGGAGAAAGGGGTTATTGAGTGCGTTTCTTTGGATCAGGGATAATACTAGGACCAAGGTTGCGAATTTGAGGGTTCCAACTGATCGGGTGGTTGAGGTTGGGTTCGTCAAGGAGTTTTAGACGTTTGGCAGGCAAGACTCTTGGAGTAAACTGGTTGTGTGTTTCTTTGGGCAAATATTTGGATGATGATCAAGTGTAGAAGAGGTTAGATTTACATATACCGGATAAATTGGGATAGTGCCCCACCCCGCACTATAGCCCCCCTTTGATATTACCCCAGGTCTAAAGCTATTAACTGTATAACGCTAGTATTATGAGCCTAAAATTTATTTAGGTATATTGCCCTAACTCTTCTTATACCAGACGGATAAAGGCGGCACTCTCGTACTATGCTTGACTTTCAATGTCCCACGCGGCCTGGCACATTCTAATCTAGTGCCCCCATGGGCACTATCCCAACTTATACGGTATTCCAATGACGCCTGACGCCTCTGCATCCCTAGATTCCGCAAACTGCTAACACATCTCAATCATCACGTAACATTCCTCACCCTGGGGGGATTCCGAGCAATCTCAGCTACGCGGTAAGCCCAGCACGCGCAAATCTAGCTCCGGGGGCAATGGAGGCGCAGCCTGCTTTTCCCGCCACTGCCTCCTGTCATCCAGCGAAATAGCAATGCACCGATCCAGCTTCTCCAAGATCTGGCGATCCTTCGGATACGTGTACTCGACACAACAGGTCCTGCTTTGCGTCTCATGCCTGTCTAAGAACAAGCGCGTGAAGAACTGCAATCCTGCTTCGGCATCCTCGTTCGCCTCGTCGAATTCCGGGAAGGTGCGACGGATGGGAGATGTGCCGGTGCGGATCTTGCGGCGGAACTCGTCGACGTTAGTAAAGAAGAGTGTCAGTTCGCAGGCTTGGAAGAAGCGGGAGGAGGCGACGGATTCGA
The DNA here is from genome assembly GCA_007825325.1 of Lachnellula cervina. Taxonomy (NCBI): domain Eukaryota; kingdom Fungi; phylum Ascomycota; class Leotiomycetes; order Helotiales; family Lachnaceae; genus Lachnellula; species Lachnellula cervina. The sequence goes on along the minus strand of QGMG01000066.1, from coordinate 29,552 downwards.
AGAGGTGGAGGTGTTCGCGGAGACTGACCTTGGGTTTGGGTTAGTGAGGGGGAGGGGGAGGGATTGGATGGTACTTGCGATAGATATATCCTCGTCTAACATTTCGTCGTACAGGCTGATGTCTGCTAGGAAGAGAACCGCTGTTACGTTGTCCAGGAGGTGGATGAATTTTCTCCGTTCGCAGCGAGGTCGGATGTCGAGGAGGCGGTAGGGCAGAGAATTAGTTCTGAGCGCGAGCTCGTCGAACATGTGGTAGGGAGGCGTGGCGTTGAATTGAATTATGTCGTGGTTCTTGGGCATGTAGTCTTCCCTTATGATTCGGTGTAGGTCTTGAAAGAAACTTGGTTTGAGTGAGCAGAGCACACATGATACCGGTAGAGGAAGGCAGATGATCGGATATAGATATGGAGGTGGATTATGTAAGTAACATGACTTACTATTCGAAAGTCTCAAAAACGCTTTGGAAACGCTCTTGTAAAGCCTGTTTCACTTCGTCGTCGTTCCACAGGTTGGTGAAGGTTGGTAAGAGGTGTGTCGGGATTGACTCTCCGGGCTGCAGTTCGTCCTGTGTGCATAGCAGTACAGCCCATACCTATTGGTGATTGATTAAAAATACTGGGAGACGCAAAAGTGAAAAGCCCTTACGTTTGTTTTGACGTTGTAGTCCCGTTCCCAGTGCGTTTTATCTACTTTTCGAACCGCGAGCTCCAACTCACGCAGTAGATAATTAAGCACCGTATAGCGGAATTCGTTTCTAGGTGAAGTGTTGGGATCCAGCTCATAGGCCTTCATCTGCTTGAACGTGTTCTGAATACTTTCACGATCACCTCATTGGGACATTAGAATGTGCAAGATTTCTCATGGAATTCATCTCACCCAAAAGCACAACCTTTCGCTCTTTTGCATCTCTCTCATGCCACAGTTTTAGGTTTTTTTCCACTTCGCTATTGACCTGGGCCTGGATCCGAGGATCTGTTGGCCAGCTCCGAGGAGGACTATCTTGGTCCGAAGGTACCCCGAAAAATCTCGAATGAGGCAAACAGGTTGTAGCAGAGAACGTCTGAAAGGGGGACAAACTAGCGGATGAGTTTTCCCTCAAGGGGTATCCATGAGAATCAAGGTTGTACCAACTTTTGTTAAAGAGATGGGATGGTTTATTTGGAAGTGATCGTTCAGCAAAAGATGCAAGATCAGTGAGTACGGGTTTCCGCAGCGGTGTTGACTGAAAACTTGGTAGCTCTGTTACTGCACAATCCACTTTTCGTATTGCTGGGCTTTACATTGTGTCAGCTATCAAAGCAGGTGTAATCTTCAGAACAGGTGTTTCCTACCTTCCCATTTCGACAAGGGCAAAATTCAACAATAACGAGTATTGCTGTAGGCCCGCTAAGATGTTTTCCATTGGACGACCTTCGAAAGCCCTTCGATCATGTATCATTTGGGACTTTTCTTCCCCTCTCGCAACAAAGTGTCGCCTTTCAAAATGCGAATAGGTATCGACGCATCGCGTCAATGCCGCAAGAAGTATATCTTGATGGATCAACACCTCGCGTGAGGGGCCTTCTGTTGTCGAGGCTGCCAACAATTGTCTCTGCAAGAGCAACAATGAAGCCGTGATGGAGACAATTGCATCACGTATAGCAATCGCTGTCTGTGGGACATCCTGTTCGCCAAAAATCCGTTCCCTGACTGCCTGGCCATTTCCTTGATGGCCCAAAGGTATCGCTTCATAGATCGGGTAGCCGTAACTGGTCACGAATACCAGGAAAGGGATGGCGCTATTCCCGAAGGCAATCAGGCCAGCTACGCAGACATCCACTGTCAAGGTATCCTGAGAGTCCATAGTGGAGGTGGATGGGGAAAAATAATGGGGATGGAGGACATTGGAGGTTTACACGCTTTCAGTGCAGTGCAGTGCTTTAGAACGATACGATGAAGAGATACTTTAGGTGTCCAAGGTATGCGGCCTTCATGATGATGCGGCAGCGGCTTACTATTTCGCTTCACGCCGAGCCTGCCCTGTCCTGTACTGTAATCCCTGCATGCGTTATCTTTGTCGTGTCAAGAACACACAGTGGTGAAGAGCCTCGAAAAATCATGTTAAATAATAAAGAGATACAAGTCTAGTATCCAGAAGGGTTAGTCGCCAAAGTGCTTATGTTTTTATAGTGCGAAAGAGTTGTAGGCTTTGATATTTGCCTTGTCCTGGTGGTTCATGGTATAGAACTATAGTTGATAAAGGTCAAAAAGCCATCAAATCTCTATAATGACAATTTGTATTCAAACCGTCGTCGATAGACTTCTGTACTAGCTACGAAATACCTACGATAGATTTTCGAAATATAAATACGTAACATATTATGTTTTGTAATTCAGGGGGCTTCGGGTAACAGTCGGTCTCTCCCTACCTATTCGCTCGCTTCGCTCATAATAGCGTAATTAATATATCCACCATATCTAATTGCCTAGTATTAATTATTACCTTAGCCATGCATTTATCAAGTGGTAGAGTTACCTGTATAAGTTTTATTGCTTATTTTTAAGTATAACATCGCGATTTTGGTATGGTTTCTGGCCTGGCCCCGGTCCCCCCGACAGTGAGCGGAACGAACCGACCATTAAGCGGTATAGGGGCTGATAAGATAAGCTATAAAACTTCGCTTTGAGTCATTACCCCGACATATAAATCCACGGCTCACTTCATTCATGATCAATAAACTCCAAATTACATCAACTGAGCCCATTGCTCCCTCTACTCATCACCATGGGTCTCTTGGATCTCATATTAAGCAGCTCGCTCGCTCACCCATTATTGACGTTTTCCACCATAGCAGTCACACTCCTCCTATCCCTGTCCATCTACCGTATCTATTTACACCCCATTTCCCATATACCAGGGCCAGTTTTGCCCAGACTCACCTCATTATGGCTTTGGTACCACTCTTATATCGGCGATGAAGCGTCTATCATTCACGCCCTGCACGCAAGATACGGTCCTCTGCTGCGAGTGACACCTAATGAGTGCGATATCAGCGACCACGAAGCTATTCCGGCAATCTATGTCACTAAAGGAGGTTTCTCTAAAGCTGCGTGCTATTCCAATTTCGACATTGATGGGCACAAAACCATTTTCTCAACCACAGACATGGATTACCGGGCGCCGAGAGCCAAGGCTGTTGTCCCTCTGTTCTCAACAAAGAGCATTAGAGAGAATGAGGCGGCGCTGTATGGGTGCGTCGACCGTATGGTTGAAAGAATGAAGGAAGAGAAAGAAGGCCGAGGGATTGTGAACGTGTTGAATCTGACGCGGAGTCTGGCGGTGGATGCTGTGTCGACTCATTTGTTCCGCGAGAACTACAATGGGACTTCCGAGAAGAGTAGCAAGTTGAGCGCAAGCGCGTTTGTAGATGCTTTTGTTGCGGTAGGCAGGTTTTTCTACCTTCCGAACTCACTCTTCACGTGGGTGGAGTGGGCGAGTGAGAAGTTCTTCCCAGACGAACATACAAATGAGAGTATGGCGGTTGTGGATCGATTTGTAGAGGGCCTGGTCAAAAACACCCCAGCCAAAGGTTCGCTGAATTATCCAGGAAGGCTGATGGAATTGGGGCTTCTAGAGCAAACAGAGGTGAAGGCTCAGTGCAAAGATCTTCTTTTTGCTGGAACGGATTCCTCTGGAATGAATCTGGCGACAATCTTCAGGCAATTAGTTTTGCATCCTAATGCGTAAGCTGCTCCTCCGTTATCAGTGGAGTTATCTGACAATGATTAGTTACGAACTTTTGCGGAAAGAACTTCTTAACAATGTTGGCCCCCAGAGACAAGAAATTCAATCACTGCCATTTCTCTCTGCTGTAGTCAGAGAAGGCCTCCGCATCAGCATGGCGAACCCCACTCGCCTTCCGCACGTCGTTCCAGCGGGCGGTTGGACCTTCAAAGGAGTTCACTTCCCCGCTGGCACGATCGTTGGCTGCTCAGCATACGAACTTCACTTTAACTCGGCCATTTTCCCAAATCCGCGCTCATTCCAGCCTGAGAGATGGATTGATGCAACGCCAGAAGCTCAAAGATCATTCTTTGCCTTTGGAGCCGGTTCAAGATCTTGCATTGCGAAGAATCTTGCAATGACTGAATTATATATGGCGACTGAGCGGCTGGTATTGAGTGACGTTTTGAAAGGAGCGAGAGCTGTGCAAGAGGAAATTGGGATTTACGAGTGGTTCAACTCTAAAGTGGAGGGGGAGGAGATCGAACTTGTGTGGGAGAAAAGAGCGGAAATATCCTGATGATTGAAGGAAGGGATTGTGACCTGGTCGTTTGCCTGAATAGGCTCGAGACTAGAAAATGAATGGAGATTTATAGTCTCCCCTGCCTGTGCTCTGCTCAAAGAGCACTACGGGAAGTGGAAGGTCTAGAATATTGAAAGTATGGTACATGTCCACCTGCGAAGAAGGACCCATGAGGGAGTATATCAGAAACCTTGAGATCCTCTTGTCTCAACAACCTTGACAACTTACATACCTGTCCATCTCATTACAAGTTACAACTTTCTGGTGTTTATCCAGGTATGATATGAGTGAAGACTTCAGAAAATTCCCATATGCCTATTCACATAGGGTATATTTACTCCCGCCGTATAATTCAATAAATTACATGGGCCATATCACACTTAGTTTGGCTTGTCGTACAAGTCATCAAGCTAGACTGGCAACACATCCCTACCTACTTACCTACATTCCTGCAGGTCCCGACTTGCATTTAATTAAGGTAGCCGCAGGTTATCAAAGGCTTCGCACGTAGTACGGTACAACAGTTTCAACTTCCAAGGCACAACAAAACTACACCAATTCCCTCCTGCCAGAACAGTGACCCTGATCCAAACTCCCCTCCCTCAATTTCAAAGGAGCAAGACGAAAAACCACCCAACATCCCAACATACAATCAACAGAACAAGTCCACAACCACGCCCTCTCTGCCTTTAACACCCCAAACATGTTTCCCCAAATCCTACTCGCCCTCGTCCTGTCCGCCAGCTTCCTCAATCTCACCACCGCCGCCACCCTCCCAGCATTCCTCGTCATCACCGTTGTCAACTCAACTGGTGCAACTATCGGCAGCCTCACGGGCTACGGAAACTTCTCCCACCCCGGACCAAGCTACCCCTTTCGCACAGCGCCAACGACCCTGGGCTATGCATCTCTTCACGGATACAGCAGCTGCAATGCAGCAGCAGGCGGGATATTAGCATGTGGTGACACGTCTGCAACACTATCTGCGAGCTATTTCTCTGTAAGTTACTCCGGATCTGTACATTGCGGTGCGATGTGAATTCCTTCCTTATTTCTGGTTCTGGTTCTGGTTCTGAAGCTGAAGCTAATTCACCACTCGAATTCCTAGTCTGTGAATGGAAGTCTGGTCCTCGAGGGCACAGATGGAACATGGTCTGTTGCTGCGCCGGATGATTCTGGTGTAGGCAAGGACCCGTTTGGCCATGTCATTGGGATTCCAGTGCATGTTGGTAACACTGCATCTATCCCCGTCACGCTTTCTATCAAGGCGACGACTGGATGATTGGATAGCGGCTAGCACCACTCATATTTGAGAAAACGATACTTGACTAGTAAGCATTGACAAGTTGTTCCTGAATTACAAGCAATTCTAACTTCGAAGACAATACCTGGACTTATTAGATGCAATACGGCTAGCACAATACATCTGCGTTACGGAACGGGGTCAGGAGAATGTTGGAATGTACATAAAAACCAGAAAATTCAACGTCTTACTACGATCAACATCTTACTGCGATCAAGAATAAACACCTTCCCTTGTGATTTATAAAAAAGCCCACAGCAAGTCCATTGCTTCTGCCGGAAAACCCGCCAAAGCTTCCCGAGATTCAAACCATGCATTCATTAGTAGAAGCTGCATAGCCAGTCTCACACCCGACGGCTGAACCAATAGCATGCTACACGAAGCCGTCGTTGAGATCTCAACATTCCCCCTTGCATAACCGAGCCATGCATCGCCAAATAAATGTAACCTGTATTTTTTGAAAGTTTTGTGTAACCGAGAAAGCTCAGGGGCTGGCCGCTCGGTTACGGTATCGCCCCTACAGTACTGTATCAGTATCACCTTGAGGCAAATCGCCTTGGGCGAATAATTGTCGGCTTACGTACAGTACTGGGGGAAATGGAAATACACACGTACAGTAGCGAGTTCTTTTGATTGGTTTCACCTGAAGACTTCTTCTCCACGTGATGAGTATGGCAGGTCAGAGGGACGACCTACCTTAGATGAGGCAAAAGTTGTCCCATTCTTCGAGAACAAGGCGGCAGCCTCGGGACGAACCCAAAACGCCCAAGAGGCTCCTTGATTTCAAATGATTCCATACGGAGTACGGAGGCATGTCGATTATTGTCGGCAAAACCCCCCATCCCCACTCTGAAACCCACGCTAGACCGATTTCTTTTCCTCTGATTCCAAACTCCATTTTCACGCAATTCTCCGATTGGTCAGATCTGACCCTCATCGCTTCGTCTGATCCTTCCCCCTTGACGCTTTGTCCACTGTCAGATCTTGGATTTCCGTAAATGGAACTAGACAACGTGAATGCCTTGTGTGGCACAGGATGCTGAAATTGAGAGATGGAATCACTTGCATCTCTATCAAGAAGTGGAACGTGAAAATTTTGACCAGACGTTCCACGTCAATAGCCTCAACGAAGATGGTGGGTTTATATAAAGGTAAGAGGAATTCTGCTCTGTTGATCCTCTTCATACTCAGCGAAGATCTATTACACACTCAAAGCATTACCAAGCCATTCTTTTATTTATTTCATACATAACCCACAAGATCCAATATGGTTCAACTATCATTTTTGCTCGCAGGACTCGCAGCGCTGCAAGTCGCCGCAGCTGCACCCACAAATATTGCGCTCGGAGCAACAGGAAGATCGCTCTCAATCAGCGAAGACGGCACGACGGCTTCCCTCGACGGTCGAAGCATTGATTTGAGAGAAGCGTTCAAGCGGGGCGCTGGATGCAAACCCGCAAAGGGAGCTGGGGGCGGCCCACCCGGACCAACGCCAGGCGCCAAAGCCATCTACTTCCTCTCCAACGCTGCCAACAACTCGGTCGTTGCCTTGAAAGTCGCAGCTGATGGGTCTGTTTCGGATGGGTCAATGACCGCAACGGGAGGGGCAGGAATGTCCGGTGTTGATGCTGCAGGAAAACCAGCTGGAGCAGATGGACTGTTCTCTCAGGGTTCGGTGAAGATCGCAGGAAACGTAAGTCTCCTCGCTGCTCTCCATATCATACCCCACTAACAGCCACAGACCCTAATCGCAGTCAACCCGGGTTCCAACACCGTGTCGATGTTCTCCATCAACCCATCGGACCCAACGAAGCTCACCATGATCGGCGCTCCCGCCTCAACCCTGGGCGAGTTCCCCGTCTCAGTGACCATCTCCCAGAAGCTAGCCATCGCATGCGTCGCGAACTCAGGTGCCAAGTCCGGAATAGCCTGCCTGTCGATGACGGCCCACGGTCTCAAGCCCCTCGACAAAGCCCTCCGTCCAATCCCCCTCGGACAGACTACTCCCCCCTCCGGCCCTCTTAACACTATCTCGCAAACCTTCTTCAACGCTGACAGCACCGCACTCCTCACAACCGTCAAGGGCAACCCCATGGTAAACAACACGGGCTTCATATCCGCCTTCCCCGTCGACAACGGTAGCGTGAGCCCACAAGAGATGCGCTCCTCGCCCAACGGAACAGCCGTGCTTTTCGGCGTCACATTGCTCCCCGGCAGCAACGACAAGATATTCATGACCGACGCATCTTTCGGCGCCGCGACCGTCTCCCTCTCTGCGGGCCTCATCGGATCCACAGCCGCTTCCACAAAGATCGATGGGCAGATGGCTACATGCTGGGCAACGTTCAGTGGAGCGACCGGAACTGCGTTCGTGACTGATGTGCTCGTGAACCACTTGGTGGAAATTGATCCTGCGAGTGGGGCCATTGTCAAGGCGACTGCAGGCGCTACTGGGAATCTGGGAATGATTGATCTCGAGGGCAAGGGCAATTTCATCTACGCACTGGCTCCTGGGAATACTACCGCAGGTACACCCGCAATGGTGACTGTGTGGGATGTGAGTGGGGGAAAGGGTACCGCGAAGGTGGTTCAGAATTTCGCTCCTCAGGGAGTCACGGATACGGTGCAGGGGATGGCTATCATGTAGGGTGTGGATGAGAAAAGAGTTGTATATAGTTGTTTTGCTTCTGGGGTAGACTTGGGGCTGTTTGCTGTGTATATATGAAAGTCAAGGGGGACTGGACTCCTAGGCCTTGAAAGGATGACAACTGGGGATTTGGAACTTTATAATTTAAGGAGATATCGAAACATAGAAAGTTAGTAGTTATTTCAATGTAACTTTGCCACAAATTATTGAAGGAGAGTGACTCTTTTTAAAACGAGAGGAACGGAAACGAGAGCAGAATGCTCGGAAAGTGCAATGCAGTGGGGATAGTGGCAGCAAGTTGACAATCCAGAAAACGAAATAAAACCTGCAGAAAGCCCCCGATACTCAAATTTCTAGCCCTTGGCCAGCTTTTCTTCGCATCTCCAATTGGGAAATGGCGCAGTGGATGCTCAGGAATGCGCCTTTGATGCAAAGAAGAGGGAGATAATCGTGTGCGTGGGGCTGACTATAAGAAACCCCTTCCCATCTGAAAATGTCACAGTCACCGATATTAAACAGTTTGGCGAAGAATTTAGCTCTCATTTCCCTGAGATACTGCACAATGATCATGTATCATGCAACGCTGAAGTCTCCGACCATCATTCCCACCCGCAAAGAAACCCAAGCAAAAGCCAGCATCCCGCACACTTAAATGGTTGTCTCGTAAGCGATTGGCACGACAGTCTCCGGTACGTTATCCTTCATCGAAATGGTTCTCGCCTCGCGTGGCATCAACGGCTGTCTCTTCAAATGCACGTGGGTACCCTCAGCCTTCGACTTCTTCTTCAACTCTGCGTTCTGCTTGACTCGGCGGACGAACTCCTCGCGGGAGCGGGAAAGGGAGACGTGCTCGACTCGGAGGTTGACGCGCTTCTCGATGTAACGGTGCTTCACCTTCTTGTAGATGATGACACCGACTGCGCTCTTCGTAACGTTGTAGACAACACCGGTCTTTCCGTGGTAAACCTTGTGGGGCATTCTGCAAGTCCAAACGTCAATTCAACTCCTGCGATTCTCCGGTTGTGTTACTGACCCCTTCTGGACAGCTCCGTTGGCCTTGATATCAACGATGTCTCCGACTCTATCAATTCATTAGGATTCGTTCCACCACCCGTTCCAGCTGGATTTTGCTCACTTGTATTGGCGTAAATAGGTAGACAACTTGATCATACCCTTTTGGCGGAAGTTCCGTGAGAAGGCATACTGTAAGAGAGGGTTAGCAATCAGCAATGTCCCTAATCGTCTCGAAAAATAGCGAAGGCTCCAGAAGGGCTGCGAGCATGCGCTTAACGCGAGGGGATTCGCAATTATAACGTACCCGAGTACCGGCTCTGAGACCTGCTGGATGACCCATTTTGACGGTGTGGTTTGGTGTCGACGGGGAGGTTTGCGATCGATTGTCGGGAGTTTCTAAATTTTTGAGCTTGACTGTGGGATTTACGTGCCCGGTTCTCGCTAAGTAATTTTATTGGTGCCTAAGGTAACTGGAAGTCACGTGCCTAGGGACAGTTATTACATTTTCAAGTTCTCTTCATTTTTGGACGATCAGTCGCTGAAATGATTTGTTCTTTTACTAAAAGCTTTCAGAATATTGCATGTTCTGCGACAGATTTAATGATGGCATCCCCAAAACTCCAGAATTGTCCAGCTTTTCCAGGAAGTCTTTGAGATTGCGCATGGCAAACCTCACCCTCATGAACTTCCTACATATGCTCCAAGTACTATTGAAAAATGTTGTGATGGGAAATTCTTAATACTTTAATAGGCGGAGATTAATCTTCTACATGAATGCTAGATTTTCTTAAGGTATACAGTATACAGTATACAGTTTGAAAAGCACCATACCGTAGTAAACTCATTGTGTGGTAACGATGCGCTGCTTGACTCGTACTTTGGGATGAGAAAATACAAGCTTCTGTGGCAAATATATAATCCTTTTCTGACTTTGTTAATCTATATTAAGTTCCAGCTCGCACAACCTGCTGAGATATTCTATAGTCTCCATAGGGGTAGAGAAATGAAGGTATTGTCAATTTGGCGAGTATGAGTTCAGTAGAAAGATGTACTTACTGTACTGTACTGTACGAATGAAGTCGAAATGCTAATTGGGCGAGGACTTGCCGCTAGGGGCGGGACGGCTAGCGGCACGTGATCTCAAAGCTTCCGCACTAATCGCTTAGCCCGCACAATTCAAACTTGAAGAAATCCACGCCCAGTCCAACCTCATCGACAACAACTTCGAAAGCGAAAAACGCAAAGATGGCGCCTCGCTCCTATTCCAAGACCTACAAGGTCCCTAGAAGACGTAAGTATCACCATGCTCATGCTATGGATCTCAGCTTTTCCGCCGTCCTCTCCGCTTGTCAAGAGATCTGCTAGATCTCGAGATATTTCAATGCGCCTGGGATGTCCACCATATTGTGCGCGCATTTTGCTAACGTCTTATAGCATTCGAGTCTGCTCGTCTGTAAGTTGGCCAATGTTCAGAGTGCGCTCTGAATAAGTCACTGATCATGTCCATAGGGACTCCGAATTGAAGCTCGTCGGAGAGTATGGTCTTCGCAACAAGCGTGAGGTCTGGCGTGTCCAGCTCACCCTGTCCAAGATCCGTCGTGCTGCCCGGTACGAAAACACACTGTCAATTGGGATATAGAGGTACTAATAAGGCACAGTCAACTGCTCACCCTCGACGAGAAGGACCCCAAGCGCCTCTTCGAAGGTAACGCCCTCATTCGCCGTCTTGTCCGTGTCGGTGTCCTTGACGAGTCCCGCATGAAGCTCGATTACGTGTTGGCCCTGAAGATTGAGGATTTCTTGGAGCGTCGTCTGCAAACTTGTGTCTACAAGCTAGGTCTCGCCAAGTCGATCCATCACGCTCGTGTCCTTATCCGCCAGAGACACATCCGTGTTGGTAAGCAGATCGTGAACGTCCCCTCCTTCGTTGTCCGTCTCGACTCGCAAAAGCACATCGATTTCGCCCTCAGCTCGCCGTTCGGTGGTGGACGTCCTGGCCGTGTTCGCAGGAAGAAGGCCAAGGCTTCGGAGAAGAAGGATGATGGTGGAGATGATGAGGAAGATGAAGAGTAGAGGATTTCCGAAACTCTTATTCTTTATGAAAAATGGTTGTGGCTATGGGGTGTTGATATGGAATCATCACTGGGCATCGAATGTATTTTGAGCCACCAGGCGTTAAAGTCAAGCATAGCAATTAACATTTGAGCAACAACATCTCTCATCAGTAATCGTGATGGAATTAATTTGATTTAATATCTAACTCCTACCAATGCATTACCCAGCGCCCGCTAAAGTAAACCTTTTGATCCCTAGAATTTGACCATTATAAAAGTTCGTCCTTGCCTAAGAACGCAGCCATAGGGTCGTTCGCAGCAGTCCTTTTCCGTCTGTATTCATCCATATCCTCCTCTGTCACTCCACCCTTCATCTCTTCCATAGTTCGCTTCTTGGCCGGCTGAGATACAATGACCTCTTTCTCTGGCTCCTCGACGACCTCATTGGAAGGCCACTCAATCTCCTTCGTAGGCTCCTCTCCTTCCATGACCCCGGTCCGAAGAAGATCAGCTTGATCAAAAGCTTTCTTTCCATCTTCCCCAGTACAGTAGCTGTTCTTGACCATGGAGTGACAGCAATTGTATCCCCATTGAAAATTTGACCACCAACTTCCCCAAACTGATGTATGGTTGTTGATGAGCACGTCTTCCGGATACTTCGACTTGGCAATGACTTTGGGCGCTCCCTTGATTGCGCCAGATTCATCGTATTCGACGTATCTCTCGGACTCAATGACCGCGGCTTCACGAAGCTTAGCAGCAGCTGGATTGACTTCGCCACCATACTTTTCGAGTAACATCTTTTTATGCGCCAGTTTCTTTGCGTCTGCCTCCTCCTTTTCCTTCCGTCGGTAATATTCTCCCGCGGTAGGATTTGCCTGGAGGTGCGTCTTTGTGTCGCCCTTCTCTTTCTCCTGAGATTCCCATGCATACTTTTGCGCCTTCTCAAATTCGGCAGCATCTCCTGACGCCCTCAGAAACCCTTCTTCCGCCACCAAAGCAGCTGCCGTATCTGCAGTAGCCCCACTATCTACCATAGATCTCGTCTTGGGGTCGTACTTCGCGGAATCCAGGTCCAGATTGAGCAGGTACTTCGCAGTATCTTCACGAATCCGTAGTTGCCTCGTAGACGTGCTCTGCTGTCTTCCCATATCCGACTCCTCTGCATACTTGGCGCCATCTTCACCCTCAGCTTCCTCGTCCTCCTTCGCGACCGGATCCTGGGCCTTCTTCAGCTCCTCTAATTGAGCATACTCATCAATCACAGTCTTGTACTCCTTAGAATCGTACCCATTCCACCGATCCCTCTTCGCGTCCCACCCTAGATCAACAGCTTGAACCACCTCATCAGCCTGTATATCTTTCCCGGTCCACTTTGCGCCTTTCGCTCTCGGTCTGCTCAGGCACTCTTTCGTCTTATGGGTCATGGCGCCGCAATTTTCGCACGCGCCTTTCCGGAACTTGGTCGCTGCAGGACCGAGTTTCTTCCCCCGGTCGTACCATTTGGACTGGTCTGATTGCGCCTTCTGTAGACGTTGATGCTCGAGGTAGTCGTTCTGGTCGTCATCTTCGCCGATGTAGAAGGGCTTTTTGGAGATGAAGGAGGGGATGTATTCGTTGGCTTCCTTGTTGGCCACTGAAGGCGCGGGAGGCTTTCTAGGTTGGACTCCGGCTGGAGGCATTTTGAGGAAGTTGTTGGAGAATGTAGAGTATTGTAGAGGGGCAAGTCGCTGCGTTGCGGATTAATAGTACTAGCTTGAGATTACGGTAGCCCTTTAAAGTTGAAGCGTCAGCTCAAGGTCTTCATGTAGTTCCTCCGATATTTTGAGATCGGAATTCTAAAAGTGTATTTAGGCAAGCTGCTATTGAGTATTTGGAATTCAATTGGGGATTCTGATATACCTAGGTAGTTTGCCTCATATTCGTCCTTCAAAACTTGCCTCATGTAGATATGGATATGGTATTTCCAAAAGGGCGCTAGGCAATAAAGGGTTGCCGTAAGCCATCCTTCTTAATACTCGTGATACCGCGACTCGTCGCGTCACCAAATAAACATCATATACACCTTTCGCATCCATGCTTTGCTATTCTCTTGCTAGCTATGTCAAGTACGGCCAATGACACTTTACGGCCTCCCGATTAAGGCCGTCGGCAGCCATGGAACTCTTTCGAGTTCGCCTGAATTGCATAGACAACTACCAGTCTACCCCATCGAAGTTTGACCCTGTCCTTCGAAACAATGTCAAGCCTTCTCAGGTTAAAAAGGAACCGAAGGTACCTGTAATCAGAGTGTTTGGTGCCACCGAGACGGGCCAAAAAGTCTGCGCTCATATCCATGGAGCCTTTCCGTATTTGTATATCGAATACACCGGCAGTCTCGTTCCGGATGATGGTAAGTCTCCTATCCAGTATAAAAGTATTCTTATTGACAATCGCAGTTGGTGCTTACATACACCGTCTTCATCTATCGGTGGACTTTGCGCTAGCTGTCAGTTACAGGCGTAATATGTATGATGGAAATGCTAAATACGTGGCACGCATCACTCTAGTCAAAGGGATCCCGTTCTACGGCTATCATGTGGGCTATAGCTACTATCTGAAGATTTATATGCTCAACCCCATGACAATGATACGGCTTGGTGATCTTCTACGCCAAGGAGTCATCATGAAGAAAGTCTTTCAGCCGTACGAAGCTCATCTTCAGTATCTACTGCAATGGATGGCAGATTACAACTTGTATGGATGCGGATATATCGACTGTAGCAAAGCCACCTTTCGAAGCCCATTGCCTGAATATGAAATGATGACCAATCCCTCTCATCTTTGGCACGACCGTTCTATTCCAAAGGAGCTTGTAACCGAAGAGTCTGAACTCTCGAGAGTTAGCCATTGCCCAATCGAAGTGGACATTTGCGTCCAAGATATTTTAAATCGGAATGAGATCAAAGTACGGCCTCTTCACCATGATTTCATTGAACGGCTCAACCCACTGGCTCCAGATCAGAAATTAGTCCACAGCATGGCAGGACTCTGGCGAGACGAGACGCGTAGACGCAAGGCACAGATGTCGAATCCTGCTCCCGGAAGCAGCCCTTTTCCGCCTGAAGTTATGGTCTCAATGTCTGCTGACCCTCGACATTCTCAACCCGGGGGCTGGATCCACGAAGAGGAATATCGAGAAAAGATTATGTCTCTGATCGCCGACGAGAAGATCAAGAGCAATGGTGCGAAGATCTCTTTCGATACCTTTGTTCGACCAGCGCCATTCGATTCATCTGTGAGAACATGTTTGGAGGGTGTCGAAGATCTCTATCCCGAGAATTTACGTCCTGCCCTCGGATTGACCCCCGGAGCGAGAAAGGGAGTCGGTGATTACGATATGGATGACGAGGATGAGGAACGAGAAGTAGACGAGAAACGAATTCTGGCATTCAACATGGAGAATGATGAAAACGACTTTCTTTACGACTCCGACGAAGACATAATACGAGAAATCGAGCTTTCCCAGAAGAAGACAGGTGACCAGGTCGAAGAAAAACATCTGGAATCGGAGGATACCAGGAAGGTAGCACAGGAAGTAGACGACCAATCACGCCCAGGTGGTGATCATTATGCCGAGCAATTTGTAGATCCGGCTGATCCAAATAGCTGGCAAAGTTCATCTGGACCTTCAGAGGGATGCGTAGCTGGTCCGTCTAGGAATGCTTCGATTACGCCCCCTGGTACTACATCAAGTCAATACGGCGACTCTCCAGAAATCGAAGGAGCGTCTCAACCAGTTCCAGCAATACAAGTTGCTCCACAACCTCAAAATAATACCAAACGATCTGATTATCCTGTTCAACTTACTGAAAACTCCCCTAAGCGTCAGAAAATGCAATCTGGTCAGTATCACGAACCCAGGCTTCACCACGGTAGTGAAGTAGCTACCGGACAGGATTATGGCTTCGGCAATGAAAATCAGTTACTTGCTGTGCCAAATATCAACGACTGCAAAGGAAGTCGAGGAAACAAGACTCCAAAGTTAAGAGCGGCCACTGTAAATAGCTCGTCAAAATTGACAAGGAGTTCTGTCAATGCAAAATCTTCTCAGGAATCCCTCAAGGCAAACGATAGACCTTCTACACAACCTTTGAACTTCCCAATCGTCAAGGACCCTCACGACCCACAGACTATATTGAGATTAAGCCAGAAGAGTGCTTCGCAACCAAGCCCGGTTGAGAAAAAGAAACATGTTTCGTTCGATCCTCTTTTGTCATCTCCCCAAAGCCCACTAAAACGCTCGGTCTCATTGGGGTCCAGCGCCCAACAAGCATCATTTGAACAATCTACCCAAATTGCAAAAGTGGTTAAGAGCATGCGATTTGACTTTGGAGAGGTCCACAAAGGGAGGCTTTTAGCATTCGCTGAACTTCCGCCCTCCTATCAGACCGTGGATTCGACAATCCAGGACCTCGACCTTCCGTCTGTTATTTATCAAGATGCTTACTATAGCAACGAACAAGATGTCCCTGACCGCGCACGGGAATGGGCTGGAAGAGAATTCAAACTAGAAAGCTTAACCGTACCCTTCCTTCCTGAGTTTGACCCGACCGGAACATCCGAGGCAAGTTTCGGGCAGAAGCCCAGCATCATACCGGATAGATTCCAGGACGAGAAGGATTATCAACGTCAACGGCGAGAATGTAGTCTCCGAAGTTGGGTAATCGCGGAACCGCCACCAACCTACGCAGAAGTTAATCAGTGGTGTAAATCCCAAGAGAAGAGCCGCCGGGCCAAAAAAGCAAAGCTTATTGCAACCTTCAAAGCAGCGCCCAGTCCTCGGAAGGGGAAGCTGTCACAAATTGACGGCCCAACACAGAAAAACAAACATGGCTTCAAGTATACCCAGAACCAGAAAACAACAAGTGTCAAGCATGAAGTACAGTACATGAGCACAATGAGCCTTGAGGTCCACGTCAACACGCGTGGAAACCTTGTGCCTAACCCTGAAGAGGATGAGGTTCAATGTATTTTCTGGTGTTTGCAGTCTGACGACGAGACGCTTAAAAGTAACGGTTATGCCGAAGGAACTCATCTCGGAATCGTGACTCTTTCTGAAGATGGCGAGGTTATCGAAAGGATTTCCAAGCAAGTAGCTATTGAAGTCCTGCAAGAGCAATCGGAACTTGATCTCATGATTCGTATGGTCGAGCTTGTTCGGGCTCATGACCCAGATATACTCACGGGGTACGAAGTCCATGGGAGCTCGTGGGGTTTCCTGATCGAAAGGGCGCGACTGCAGTACGATTACAATCTCTGTGACGAATTCTCCCGTATGGAATCTCAATCGTATGGAAGGTTTGGAAAGGATAATGACAAGTGGGGCTTTAATAATACTTCGACAATCCGTGTTACTGGTAGACACATGATCAATATCTGGCGAGCTATGCGGGGTGAGTTGAATTTACTTCAATATACCATGGAGAATGTCGCTTTCCATTTGCTTCACCGCCGAATCCCACACTTCACCTGGGCTGACTTGACGAACTGGTACACCAATGGCAAACCTCGAGATCTGGCTAAATTAATTAATCATTACGTCTCTCGTGTTCAGCTGGACTTGGAGATTCTTGAGCGGAACGAACTAATTGCTAGAACGAGTGAGCAAGCCCGATTGCTTGGTGTGGACTTTTTCTCGGTCTTCTCTCGAGGGTCCCAGTTTAAGGTCGAGTCTCTGATGTTCCGAATCGCAAAGCCTGAAAATTTCATGCTAGTGTCCCCAAGCAGGAAGCAAGTTGGAGGCCAAAATGCTCTAGAGTGTTTGCCATTGGTAATGGAACCTCAGAGCGCATTTTACAACAGCCCGCTACTCGTCCTAGATTTTCAAAGCTTATATCCCAGTGTTATGATCGCCTATAATTACTGCTACTCAACCTTCCTTGGTAGGGTAGTAAATTGGCGAGGCACTAATAAGATGGGATTCTCGGAGTTCAAGAGGCAGCAGCGGCTACTTGAACTTCTCAAAGATCATATTAACATTGCACCAAATGGTATGATGTACACCAAGCCGGAGATACGGAAGTCCTTGCTAGCCAAAATGCTGGGAGAAATTTTGGAGACTCGAGTTATGGTCAAGAGCGGAATGAAAGTCGACAAAGATGACAAAGCACTACAACGGTTACTCAATAATAGACAGCTGGCGCTAAAGCTTATAGCCAATGTCACCTACGGCTATACATCTGCCTCGTTCTCAGGCCGAATGCCATGTTCCGAGATTGCAGATAGCATTGTTCAGACTGGTCGCGAGACACTCGAGAAGGCCATCGCTCTCATTCATTCTGTCAAGCGTTGGGGAGCTGAAGTAGTCTATGGTGATACCGACAGTCTATTCGTCTACTTGAAAGGCCGGACTAAGGATCAAGCGTTCGACATTGGGGAAGAAATTGCCAAGACTGTGACGAATATGAATCCACGTCCAATCAAGTTGAAATTTGAAAAGGTCTACTTGCCCTGTGTCCTGCTAGCCAAGAAACGCTACGTAGGCTTCAAGTATGAGCACAGGAACCAGACCGAACCAGAATTCGACGCAAAGGGTATAGAGACCGTACGCAGGGATGGCACGCCTGCGGAACAAAAGATTGAGGAGAAGGCGTTGAAAGTTCTGTTTCGAACAGCTGATCTCAGTCAAGTCAAATCATATTTCCAGAAACAGTGCGAAAAGATCATGAAAGGATCTGTCTCTGTCCAGGACTTCTGCTTTGCTAGAGAGGTTAAGCTTGGGACCTACAGTGATAAGGGACCGCCTCCTCCAGGTGCGCTTATCAGTACAAAGCGAATGCTGGAAGATGCTCGAGCAGAACCTCAGTACGGCGAACGGATACCTTACGTCGTCATTACCGGAGCCCCAGGAGCACGATTGATTGATCGATGTGTAGCTCCTGAGGAGCTGCTTGAAAACGACCACAGTGAGCTGGATGCTGAGTATTACATATCAAAGAACCTCATTCCTCCTTTGGAACGCATATTCAATCTCGTGGGGGCGAATGTGAGGAATTGGTATGATGAAATGCCGAAGTATCAGCGTGTTCGGAGGGTAGATGCAAATCTTCAGCTCCAAGGTCAATCCAAAGAACTCGCTATAAGCAAGAAGACACTTGAATCGTACATGAAGTCTTCCTCTTGCCTCGTGTGCAAGGAGAAGCTGGAGCTGGAAGGATCTATCTGTCCCAACTGTTTAAGAGACATGCCTCGATCTCTACTATCGTTACGAACCAGACTCAACGAGGAGGAAAAGAGGTTCATGGATCTCCAAAGGATATGCCAGGGCTGCTCGGGTATATCGCCACTAGACGAGGTGAGGTGCGATAGCAAGGATTGCCCGGTCTTCTACACTAGGACTAGACAAAAGGCGAGGTTGAAGACTGAGAGGGGCATCGTGGAGCCGGTTATGAAGGAGCTATCGAGCTTGATTGTAAATATGTCGGATTTGGAATGGTAGATATGGGGATTGTCCGGAGAGGGTGGCGTTTATGATTGGGGGGGAGGCATTGGGAAGCATCTTTGACTTTGCATCGCGATGGAAGGGAGGCTTGGAACTTGGAGCATGCAATTGCACGGAGTAGGATATCCAATAGGATAGATTTTCAGAACGTACTGTTGTATAGTGCCTTGCAAAACTTTGAACAGCAGTTGATGATCGACGATGTCATCTTCAGATTGCGGGGATTGTGGGGTTGAATTACAGTAAGATCTTACTTGTACTGTATACGAGTAGTTATACTACCACCACTGTAGTAAAACCCTAACTTTGCCCGAGAAGAGGTCAAAGAAACACGCTTTGTCAATCCTTCACCCTATTGATCTCTCGACCGAATAAGAAATTATGCCAATAATAATAACTCGCGATATTCTCGGTCCTCATAACCTTCCTCGCTTTTGCAAGTTGCAACCCGGTTAAGCGCTATTCATTATCATCACCAAGAAACCAAAAGTGCATTTATTGGCCTTTTCCAAGGAATCAAGCCATTCGAACCATTTGAAACCATTGCTACTCGTAGAAATTAGTGTTTAGCAGCTTGTCTCAACACTTATCCTGGAGGTGATCCGCGGTGGGCGCCTGACCCCGACCCTGGCCCTGGCCTGGATACTGTAGCTTTGAAGCTGTCCTTATCGAAGCGCGATTGTCAACAGCAACAGCAACATCAACATTTGGCTCCGACAAACCCCGTATCTGCACAATACAGATGCCATAATGGCTGGTCTGTTGGGGTTCCTGTTCGTTTATACGCTGGGTGGTATCACGTTCATTCCTCTACTGATCTGCGCTGTGCTGCTCCACGCCTACCTTACCTTCCCTATCCATGAAGACACTGCATATCGGGAACCCGACAACGAGTCGATTGTCAGACCCGAGGATGATATCGATGCAATCAAGGATGCGCAAAAGACTCTTGGAGAGAAGTTTCAGTCGCGCAGAGATCATGAGGGGGATGTGGCGGCTGGGTATTTTGCTGTATGTAGGGAATATACTCCCGGGGGCGTGAATGGGAAACCACCGGAAAGGACGACGCCCGTGGGCTCTACGACTGTTTCTGCGCCGAGTCCGAGTGTTTATCAGAGCATGTACAGGAGCATATTCGATAGGAAACAGAACAATAGTCCTTTGGATAACAAGGGAGCTGGGAGACCGCAGAGGAGGGGTGGCAATGTATTCTATGTGGTTTTGAGGTATGCCAGCACTTTCTAAGACGTGCCCCCCGAATACATGGCTAATTATGGCTCTCTGCAGACACGGCCATCTCATGCTCTTTGACGACGACGAGCAACTTGAGGTCAGGCATGTTGTGTCCTTAGCCCATCACAATGTCAGCATATATTCGGGTGGAGAAGAAATACCAGAAGGAGAGCTCTTTATAAAGAGAAATGCTCTCTGTCTTTCGAGAAGGACTGATGTCGGGGAAATTACGCCCGACGGCAAAGCGTCGAAACCGTTCTTTTTGTTTTCCGAGAACTGCTCCGAGAAGGAAGACTTCTACTTTGCCATGCTGAGGAACCAGGAAAGGAGGCCTGATGCAAAGAACAACCCGCCAATACCTCTACAGTATGACGTTAAGGATATTATAACGCTCGTACAAAAGTAGGTTTACTTGGAGGCTTAATGCTTCAAGAAGTGTATCAGCTAACGTGACCTAAACAGGCTGCATTCTTCCGAAGAACATTTGCAAACAAGGTGGATCAATGCAATCATAGGGAGGATATTTCTGGCCTTGTATAAAACAACGGAGGTTGAGAACTTCGTTCGAGCTAAAATCACGAAGAAGATATCACGAGTCAAGACACCTTCATTCCTCTCGAAAATTGCTTTACGGCAAATAGACCTGGGAGAAGCAGCACCAGTAATTACGAATCCTCGGCTTAAAGACCTTACGGTAGATGGAGAGCTCGTGGTGGAGGCAGATGTGAGGTACTCGGGCAATTTCAGACTCGAGGTAGCAGCAACAGCGCGCATCGAACTTGGTTCACGGTTCAAGGCCAGAGAAGTCAACCTGCTCTTGGCAGTTGTGCTCAAGAAACTTGAAGGACATGCTATGTTAAGAATCAAACCGCCGCCCTCGAATCGATTTTGGGTATCATTCTCATCGATGCCAAAGATTGATATGACCATAGAGCCAATCGTCAGCTCCCGGCAAATCACTTATACATTGATACTGCGACAAATTGAGAATAGAATTAAAGAGGTTATTGCGGAGAGCTTGGTGTTCCCCAATTGGGACGACTCTCCCTTTTACCACAGCGAAGAGAAGTTGTGGAGGGGTGGGGTATGGGCTGATGATAGGGCGGCTGATCGTTCTCAAGATCCTGAAACTGTAGCCACTGAAGAGGGGAACGTAGATGAAGTGGACCATTTGGAACATGAGGAACCGATCGAAGCCTTGCCACATATTGAAAAGAGCATGAGCATGCCGGTTATAGACGCCTCTGCGCCAGCCTCAGTACAACCACGGAAAGGTGCCAGATCTGTCTTCAACCTTGCCACTTCAAAGTCTAGTGGATCATCTACGAGCATCGAGACACGATCACCAGTTGTTGACAAGCAGCCGAGAGCGATCAGGTCTGGTTCCTTTACAGGTGCCTCGTCACCCATTGTCAGCACTGATTCTACCAACGTCGACGCTTTCAAACCCTCCACACCACCCGAACATAGCCATGCAGGTTCCGCCATGGCTGCTATCTCAGCCCTTTCTCATACCAACTCACCCTCACATACTCCATTAGATTCGCCATCGATAGCCTCAAGGGTTGAGAAATTTGGCAGCCAGTCATCGGCATCTTCCAACGAGTTATTACGCCCTGATGTAGAGACAGAAAACGACTTGACTCCGCGGCCAAGCGTTAATGTCTCGGAAACTATGAATGAGTCTCAGGCCAGCTCTTATCCACCAAGCCCAGCCAGCATCAGCCAGGCGTCGTTCAAGTCGGAAGCACCATCAACTAGATCTTTTGGATCTTCTAGTAAAGATCGACGAGAAGATTCCACTTCCACCTCATCAGGCAAATCTTCAACTACCGAGCCGAATAACAAACGTATTTCTCTGGCTACTGTGGCTGGTACTGCGGCTGCCACAGCAAAAAAGTGGGGTTGGAACTTGCAAAGACAAGGGGGTCAGAAGCTGGATGGCACAGTAGAAAGCCCTGAGAAATCTTCACGTCCATTAGTTATGGGACGGGGACAGCCACTTCCACCACCAGGGACACCATTGCCCCCACCAGACAGGAAGACCAAAACTGCCCCAATCCCCGTGCCGAAGCGGAAGCCCCTAGCCGCACCCAGCTTACCCGAGAGACACAAGGACGATGGACATGAATCAAATGTAAATAGCAGCCACCGACACGCAGTCCCTCCACCTCCTTTGCCGAAACGACGCAGCCGGGACGAAACAAAGGATGTGCATGGATCGGGAGACGATGGACTACTTGTCGTTGAAGCTCCAGCTAATGATTCAGAACCGACAACACCCCTGACCGAGGACGCCCCGGCATACATGCCTCCTTGGGTGGAAGATGCTGATGAGGAAGAAGAGAAGGCTAGGCCGACATCTTCGGCAAGCAGCGCCAAGTCACCACCACCTCCTCGGCTACCTAAAAGGAGACCGCCCCATCGGGTTCTGTCCGGAAGTCCTGAGGAAGATGGACATAAACTGCCGTCTTGGATGGCTGCCCAGGAAGAGGAGGCGAGAGCCAAGAGCACTTTCGTTGATGAGGATGCAGGCTTACAATGAATTACTCTTGCGCGGTCTATGATGATAGAGGTGATTTGAAATTGGACAAGAGGGATGGGCGAACAGAAAGGAACAGGAACATGTAACATAGGTGTTGGATCAGGAGGGGACTTAGTGATTGGGATCACCGGCGTTGAATAGGAGTTGATAGATAGCATTGTTGGAGTTTGATGATTAGCGGTCCATGAGCATAACTGAAGCGTTGTTGAAAAAAGCAGTTGACTCTTTTGACTCATTTATGGATGAGTGTGAATAGACTGAGTATATGACTATACGAGTAATGAGAAGTACCTCCACATGTTCCGTGAATGGGTTCTAGGACTTCCTTGATTACATTCAATACAGCAAAGCGAATTAGCATGGGAAAGGCCCTTCTCAGCAAAATTCTGTCAACCTCCGAATCTCTGTTCTATCACTTATGTCCTGCACGACCTATTTGATACCGTAGTCCCAATATGTCCTATCCAGGCTTTCCCACAGGCAAAGGGAAAGGGAAAGAATTAGCCATGCTGGTTCCTCAAAGTTCGAGAATTGAAAAGAAAGTCCAGTAAGTATATTTTGGTTCCCTTCATCCATCCATCCATCCATATTTTACTGCGTATTATTATGACACGTATGTGTTGTATTGTGGTTGGTCGTCGTGCTCGTGAAGTACGAGTATTCGTGGATAAGGAAGATCAACGCCACATTACGCAGCTTCCCTGCCAAGCAACCAGGCTAGAGGTTATCGAGAAACGTCTGCCTCGAACAATCACCTAAAAGGCAACGACGACCTCCCTCTGCCCTCCATAACCCTCCACATCTCTCTACACATTCCTTTCGTCAATTCTTTGTCCATTTTCTGCGTCTGTTCTGCGCGTTGAGCGCCTGTCAATATGGCTTCAAATTACGGTCCTACGACCCGGAACGTGGACCACACCAAGTCCGTTTGCCCTGGAGCTTCTACTTTTTGCGCGGAGCTTTGTTTGCTAACTATCGGTGCTGCAGGTCTGAGGGAGAGCTCGCGATCAATATCCGGAAAGCTACGAGTATCGAGGAGACGGCGCCGAAACGCAAACATGTGAGGAGCTGTATAGTGTACACATGGGATCACAAGTCCTCGGGGGCCTTCTGGGCTGGCATGAAAGTGTAAGCAGGTCTTCTGTTCTTGGGCTTGGAGTTATGGTTTTCCTTGCACCTGCTGGGTCGGGGAGATGTTCTTTCCGGAGCGCCGCTGCGCTGTAGGGAGTCAAGATCTGGATTATGAGAGAAGAGCTGACTTTTGGCTCTATTTATACAGGCAACCTATTCTTGCAGATGAAGTGCAGACTTTCAAAGCGTTGATTACGGTCCACAAGGTCTTGCAGGAAGGTCACCCATCGACGTTACGAGAGGCAATGGCAAATCGACAATGGATCGATAGTCTGAACCGCGGTATGTCTGGAGAAGGACTACGAGGATACGGCCCATTGATCAAAGAATACGTGAACTTTCTGCTAGCAAAGCTGTCCTTCCACAGCCAACACCCCGACTTCAATGGCACGTTCGAGTATGAGGAATATATCAGTTTAAAGGGAATTAATGATCCGAATGAGGGTTATGAGACTATCTCCGACTTGATGGCTCTTCAGGACAGAATAGAACAATTCCAAAAGTTGATATTCTCGCATTTCCGGAGTGGTGGGAATAATGAATGCAGGATATCGGCCCTGGTAGGTCTGGTGCAGGAAAGTTATGGTATTTACAAGTTCATCACTAGCATGTTGCGCGCTATGCATACAAGTAAGTTCTGATGGATAGCTACAACCCTCTCTCCCTAACAATCACAGCAACCGGCGATGACGATGCCCTTGAACCTCTGAGAGGCAGATACGATGCCCAGCACTACCGTCTTGTGAAATTCTACTACGAATGCTCCAATCTCCGATATCTTACTAGTCTTATCACGGTTCCCAAACTCCCACAGGAGCCACCTAACCTCCTCTCCGAAGACGATTCCGCTCCGCGATTACCTCAAAGGCCAAAGCAGGAAATCGAGAGGAAGATTACGCCCCCTCCTGCACCAAAGAACAATGAGCCTGATGATATTGGAGAGTTCTGGAAGAACGAGCAAGAACGCCAGAACAGGGAATACGAGGAGCAACAGAGAGTACTCGAGGCCCAGCAAGCCCAGCAACTTTACCAACAGCAGCAGGCACAATTACAAGCACAGCGTGATTTTGAAGAGCAGCAGCGGCAATTAGCGGAGCAACAGAGGAGAGAGCAGGAAGCCATGTTAGCAAATCAATATGCCCAGCAGACAAGTGGTCGCCTGCAGCAGTTGGAGCAAGAGAATTTCGATGCGCGTGCCCAATATGCTCGTGATCAGCTTATGCTTCAGCAATACGACCAAAAGATCAAGGCTTTGGAAAATGAACTCCAACAATTACAGAACAACTTTGGACAGCAGATTGGAAGTAAAGATGATCAGATTCGTGCTCTTCAGGAGCAAGTCAATACATGGCGGACAAAATACGAAGCTCTTGCCAAATTATATTCGCAGTTGCGTCACGAACATCTGGATCTTCTCCAGAAGTTCAAAGGTGTGCAGCTCAAAGCTGCTTCGGCGCAGGAGGCAATTGATAAGCGAGAGAAGCTTGAAAGGGAGATTAAGACAAAAAACCTCGAACTCGCTGATATGATACGCGAGAGAGATAGGGCTTTGCACGACAAGGATCGACTGAGCGGTGGAAATCGTGAGGAGGTGGAGAAGCTCAAGCGGGAACTACGGATGGCTCTTGACCGTGCTGACAATCTTGAGCGAAGCAAGGGTAACGAGCTTTCTTCTATGCTCTCCAAGTACAATCGTGAAATGGCGGATCTTGAGGAGGCGCTTCGGAAGAAATCTCGTGCTCTTGAAGATGTGCATTCGAAATACAGTGAGGGAGGTTCAGATGCTGAGAGGTTGCTAAGAGAGAGAGAGGAGGAACTGGAGGTCTACAAGCAAAGCTTGGATGACACCCTACTGAGGCTTAATGAGTTGGAGATGTCTAAGGGAGACACCGATCAAGCATTGGATGGAGAAATTGATGCCATGCTCCTTTCGAACATCGGCAAGATCAACGACATTATCGATTCCGTTCTCCAAAGCGGAGTTCAACGTGTTGATGATGCTTTATACGAGCTGGATTCTTCAATGCAGGCTGGTAATCAGAATGCAACGCCATCCTATGTTCTATCACAAATCGAAAAGGCATCTTCAAGCTCAACAGAGTTTGCTACGGCATTCAACAACTTCATTGCCGACGGTCCCAACAGCAGCCATGCTGAAATTATTCATGGCATCAACGTGTTTTCTAGCTCCATCGCAGATGTCCTGAGCAATACCAAGGGTCTTACAAGACTTGCGGCGGATGATAAGAAGTCCGACCAACTTACCAACGGGGCGCGGCAATCTGCACAGGCCACTCTTAGATTCTTTCGCGGCCTGCAAAGCTTCCGACTCGATGGTATGGATCCGATGCAGAGAACCGAGGTTGTTATCAACAGCAACAACGAAGTTCTCATGAGCCTTCAAAAGCTCAACAAGCAGGTTGATGCATTCGCGCCTAACAGTGGCAAGCTGAAGGGAGATCTAGGAGATCTTGTTGACAGCGAGTTGATCAAGGCCGCAGATGCAATCAGCGCCGCTGCTGCACGACTTGCCAAACTCAAGTCAAAGCCCAAGGATGGGTACTCAACCTATGAGTTGCGCATCCACGACTCCATTCTGGACGCTGCTATGGCTGTGACGAACGCCATTGCCAAATTGATCAAAGCAGCAACCGTGACCCAGCAAGAAATTGTCCAAGCCGGTCGTGGCTCCGGCGACAAGACTTCCTTTTACAAGAAGAACAACCGCTGGACCGAAGGTCTCATCTCCGCCGCCAAAGCCGTCGCTGCCTCGACCAACACATTGATCGAAACAGCTGATGGCGTTATTTCCAACCGCGCCAGCCCCGAACAGCTCATCGTCGCTTCCAACGACGTTGCAGCATCCACAGCACAGCTCGTCGCGGCCAGTAGGGTGAAGGCTGGCTTCATGAGCAAGAGTCAAGAAAATCTTGAGCAAGCCAGCAAAGCTGTTGGAGCGGCATGCCGCTCGCTGGTTAGACAAGTTCAAGCTATGATTGCGGATAGGGATAAGGGTGAGGAGTCTGTTGATTATGGAAAGTTGGGCTCGCATGAGTTTAAGATTAAGGAAATGGAACAACAGGTATGTCACTCATATGTATTATGTTCGAGAGGTATGATGCTAATGCTTTGGAATAGGTTGAGATCCTGCAGCTGGAGAATAATTTAGCGGCTGCGAGACAGAGATTGGGTGAGATGAGGAAGGTGTCTTACCAGGAATAGTGGTGAGCCAGGGCGCGTTGTATTTAGGCGGGTGCTTTGTCGTGAAGCTTGATACTCCGTAATGCAAAACTTATTCAGAGTATAATGCAAAATATTGCAAATTTTGGGGTGTGAAATCTTATGAACTCTGAAATGCAATTATCCTATTAGCGTCTAATATGTGACAGTCCAGTCATGAAGAACCGAGTTTAAGTGGACGATTAGTGTCCTTATGTCGCGCCCGCAGTATGTTACTTAGCCTGTGCCAAAATTGGTATTCTAGAACATTTGACTGTGTTACCTCATATGAATTCGAAATCTTTAGGGGGCCACCAGAGACTTTCAAGAATACTGTAAGGTCGAGTCTAATCCAAGGACGATCCCAACGTGTAGAGGTGAGGAATTATGAACCTTTGACGCGTGTAACAAGCTAAGCAAGCTTTCTTTCTTTCAAATGTAATTAGCATGCAAGCGTACCTGAAGTAAGGTAGGTAAGGCATGAAACCAATCATCATTATCCTTTGTTAGGCGAGCCTGCCTCCTCATCCTATTTCAAACAAACAAGCAGGACAGTTCTCATTAACATCAGAACAATCATGTTCAACACGGCTTCAGGGCTCGGACAGCCCTCACAAATAGAGTTTCCCTTCCATTTCGATACCCAGCTCGACAAGCTGAACCTAGGACGACCAGTCAAGCTGTCGCAACCCCAGAAGAAAAACGGCCTACATCACACGCATATGGGCCCCGTCATTCAGTATCCTGGGCTGCTTACTCCGGATTCTTACGTACGCAAACCTACAAAAACTATAAAACGTGGAGTAAACTCGTGGATGGCATTTCGGTGTAAGCGATCAAATTGCGTTGCTTGTTGGCTCACTTCATGCTGACCCAACTTTAGCCTACTATTCAAAGATCTTCACGAGGATGCAACAGAAGAATACATCGGGGCTTTTAAAGATCATGTGGGATCAAGATCCGTTCAAAGCAAAATGGAGCATCATTGCGCGTGCTTATACCAATATCCGCGACCAAGTTGGCAAAGCAAATGCTCCGATTGAAGCATTTTTCAGCATAGTATGCCCGAGAATGGGCATTATCGGTGTGGACGATTATTTCGCCAGGATGGAATGGGTGGCTGAGACAAACGAGGGTGGATCTGTTTTTCTGTTTCAGAAGTCGCATCCGGATCTTCAATCATTCCCTTCGGAGATTATGAGCAGCAACATGACGGAGAAGGATGTGGTGCATTTCTGTGCTTTCCAGAAGTACCTTTCTCAGACCGATGCTCTCGCAATAACTGGTCTTACCACTGCTCGACGCGGCCCGACGGTCACTCAAGCATCCCAGCAGGGTCTTCTCGCCTCATCTCCTGCATTGCAAATTAAAGCTTCAGATAGATGTGAGATTGTTCAGGATGAACTCGACAAGCCAGTAACTACTATTTGCCCAGAATCTGGCTTCAACGTTGATCAACTTCTCGGCGAGAGCTTTAATTTTCCTCAATCGGAATATTACAATCTCGAAGAAGGACCGTTTGGTCTTGATGATTCCCAAGCCCTGCCAGCCGGGAATCAGTGGGAGTTCTTTGATATCTACGACCCTAACGCCCTCGACAGTGTTTTGGAATGACTATATGATGCAATTATGAGGCGACGAGGTCCTTTGGCGGAGATGGAGTATAGACAGGGAATGGAACAACTTTCCAAAGCATTAGATTAGTCTAAGCTACACAGGTCGTAATGTGATTTCATAAAAGTATGTATTTTCTTTTTGGGCGATGGCAGTGAGAATAAGCTTCCCATCTGCGAACACTAATGCAGCTACCCGAGCTGAATGCCGCTTCCATCAAAAAGTCTACCCCCAAAGGAAGACGCTACAAACGTCTGAAGATAGAGAATAAATAATATATTTGCTTGCGTGCAGGTATGGCAATTTCTAGAAAGATATTGCAAGTTTATTTTGAGCGAAACATGTTCATAACTTCACCCCCTTTTTTCTAGCCCTAGCGTATTCCCACTCTAACTTTTGCTTCTCGCTAATTCAGGGGAAGGGGTTCGAGTCGCTAACAGAATGAACAGCAACAACATCCATGTTCTCGTCATCACAGACTTGCCTTGTACGCAGCAGTAAGATACTGAAAGTTCCGTAGCTCACATATGCGGCTAGCGTTGCGCGTGCCTCACGCTAGCACCCCCCTAATATACCCTATCCAGTGACACTGATACAGCAATAGAGTATAGCGTGATGTTGTTAGTCCTGATTATCTCCTCTTGGCCTGAACTGCTTTGCCTGACCTCAGCTAGATTTTCGTTCAGGTTTTTCACAGGCAGAAGAAGGTATTTTAAGAGACTGTCAGTTGTAGAACGTCATACTCGCAGCAGAGCATGATATCAAAGGTAACAGATTTATTATAGTCTACCGTATTAGTTAGCATATAAGCCCTGGGCTACAACTTTTCTGAGCGTACAGCTTTTAGCTAGGACCTGGGCGTATAAACAGGTGTGGGCTTATAAACTTTCTAGTGAGTACCTTAAACTATAGCCTAAAACCCCCTATAAGCACTCTCTAACCCCCTGAAAATTATAAGCCCATGGCTTATAAGACTAGCGTTGAGATAGCTAAGAGTTAGGCAATAGGCGTATAAACGGGTAT
>QGMG01000065.1:0-65311 GCA_007825325.1 Lachnellula cervina | reverse complement strand
GAGTTTACAAAGAAGTACGGGAAGGGTGGATTGCGGGATTAGCATTCTTGGGTATAAGAGCGTGTTACTACTAGATTTGGGATATCACATCATTGGGAGGGCGTTTGTGCTTTGCTTTGCTTTACTTTGCATACTCTGCTTGTCAGACTATAGGTTTTGCTCTGGGGTTTTTTAATTCTGCAAACTAGGAGTTTGGAAGGAAGGTCTGGGGGAAAGGGAGAGGGGTTTGTCGTCACCGTCTGGGCTGGAAATCCATAGCCTGCGATAGACTTTCTCTCACACACGAACTGGCCCATTGA
This sequence comes from Lachnellula cervina, assembly GCA_007825325.1. Classification (NCBI taxonomy): domain Eukaryota; kingdom Fungi; phylum Ascomycota; class Leotiomycetes; order Helotiales; family Lachnaceae; genus Lachnellula; species Lachnellula cervina. The sequence continues at coordinate 65,012 of QGMG01000065.1, read as the reverse complement.
ATTCTACTCTATGCAATAGCATAGAAGGAGCAAATAAATACTGATAATTACTGATCCTAATTAGTCAACCTTGATACGTGATAATAAAAGGGGCCACGCATCGGACGAATCTTTTACAAGTGTGGATTTTTATAGATTCCTGATCATATAGAGGGTAAAGAGCTAGTCATTTACTATATCAGTTAGGATATAAGCCCCCTGTTTATAATTCCATTTCTGAGATTATGAGTTTCCCAACGCTAGTCATATAAGCTGACGGGCTTATATTATTAGCTTACTGTACTCCGTACTCGTAACGCCGAAAGGTAAGGAGGCGAGACTCGAGAGGGATATTTTTAGGACCTATTTAGTTTGCTATGCTTAGATATACGCGCAGGCGTACCGAGTACTCGGGTACTCTACACGTAACGGAGTAAGCTTATGCTTCGTTATACGCCCATGCTGAAGAGCTATTATAACCAAGGCACTTGTATTCTCTCCATTATGCTTGGCGTGAATACTCGGATAACAAAGTAAGAATACCATTTAATACGATACGGGTAATAATATCTATCTGCATAGTAAATTACAGTACGGTATATTACATTGCATGAAATGTTAACTCCCGTGGCTTGGCGCCGAGAGTCTGTTGTTGACGCTGCTTTTGTGCTGTTGGCCAATTATAAGATGTGGATTGTGACGGAGTACCACCGTAGGAGTGAGCGGGTTTAATTCCGATTTAATTTAATTGATTACTGTACCTGATGGGTTTTTGAATAGTGCGCACCCTGTTTGACCAATCAGATAGATAGCTAGGACTAGTTTTTAGACATAGTAGTTTAGATTACTCGATCGTACGTACCTCTGTAAATCCTCACTGTGAAAAACTGGGGCTCGAATTACTTTTCGGCCGCATCGAGTACTGTACCTGCTATATACGGATAGGACGGACGCTATAGTACATTTATACGAAGTACGCCGTAATGAATTGAGATTGATTACTTCTAAATCCGCGGCCTTTCTTAGTATTTGAAATACTAGTATAACCATCCCCTTACGGCTAGCTTATGCGTTAGGAAACACATATCTACGGAGTACATACTCCGTATAATATATCCGCGGCTGCCGGGGTGATATGGGGCACGTGATAGGTTGTTGGTAATTGGATTGGATTGGATTGGAGACAAAAAGACATCTTGCTAATGTTTTCTAATTATTGAGAATGAATCTGATAAGGTAGTAAGTTGTGTTGCATGGTAACGAGGATATGGTTCCAAGCAGCAAGGGATGGTACGATAAGGGTGAGGTAAGGGATAGAATTGCAACACATTTCGAAATAACAGCGACGCCTAGACATCAATCGATCATCCATCCCTCGCGATCCTCGGCGTGAGTAATATCGAATTCCGCGTCTTTGGCATCGAGCAAAGGTCTAGCATTGATGGGGAAATAGCTTTGCATGGCTGGATATTCGGAAGCTGTACTGCGAGGGTCTACGAAGGGGGGGGAGGCGGGGGTGTTGGTATATTGAGATAGGGTTGGGCGCGGAGAAAGCACTTGAGTTTCGACGACATATTCAAGTGTTGGGTTGCGTATAAAAGCAAACGTTGACCATTTGAGAAAAGCCACGGAAAGCTGAGTGGCAAGGGCACAGACTCATGGGAATGCTTTTGGGATCGCGAAGGCGTTCTGTCCTTTGCAGTCATGGGAGTTTAGTGTTCCTCATCTTGCGGAAATCAGACACGGTAGGCGCAAATATTTTTTCCTGGAAGTAAAAATGTTGAGCTGCTGTCAGGCTGTTTCTGCTGTCAAGCTTGTTTCTGCTGTCATTTGTCTACATGTTCAGATCTGGGGTGCGTGCGGAATACATTTCATGGACCACAAGAGCTAAGAGCTGCTCGTCTCATTAGTATGTGTTCCAGAAAACATCAGTCAGAACAATATCTCCAGCTGAGTAATTAGTTCTTACGTCGGTTTATCGGCGTTTTTGGATTTTCGTAAAGAACTGTTGTGTACTTCTCTTTCCTGAATTTATACAAAGATCTTGTTCTTGCACTCTGCCTTTTTGGTGCCCTTAAACGTAAAGCCGTTTCTACGCTAGCGTAATACTATATCTTTGGACTTGTAAAGAAGCCTTAGTATCATTTTCTATTATTTCTGCTATCGTATAAAATTTACACTTCTGTACTTATAGCTAGCTCGTGTTCTCTAAAAAATCTATATCGGTAATAAGGTGGAATTATGGCACTAGTTGCGCGTCTGCATTCAGCAAAGTTCTTTTGAAAGTAAATGTTTGGATGAAGCAATAGGGGTTAAACTCAGACATGTTCGTACGTTTGTTACGGTACTTTACTGCTTTTAAAGCTTTTCTCTCTTTCCATCCTGTGGTATCAATATAGCTGAAGGGTACGTGGAATAGAGGCGGTGGTTGTAGAAGACGCCGAGATTCCTTTTTGCTTCCCTCCAGATTTTCATAACGCCACGTGTAACTCACTACAATCGTCAGCATGGGAACCTTCTCTTGAATTTGGCGGTGTTTCCTCACATCTCTAGAAAAGTTTTGATCCTAATAACAGGCCCATTTCTCCTACAATTCACCGCCAAAAGTTCAATTCTACTGCCGGGACCGTTAGTACTGCAAGTGAGAACTCAGTAACCCGTGCCAAGAGTTGCTGTCAAGCTTTAATTTGCTGTCAAAGCATTCCTTTCAGTCAAAGAAAAACAACGTTAGAGAATAATAGATGGTTTTTTTGCATTTGCGCCGTGGGTAATTAAAGTATCCCTAGCGCTCTCACTTTGAATTTGAAAGAGCATACGCTGAACAGTGGAATTCTGCTACCGTCTCTTTATGGAGCTTTATTCTTCAAGTAAGGGGTTCTTCAAGCATTAAATACCCTTGAAACTCGTCTATTTCATTCACTTCGTCGTGCCTTGTTACCTCGAAGTGTGGTGGCTTTAATCAGGGGGCCACTATCTACAGGTAGTCAGAGTATTGCTAGTGCTTGCTGCTCTATTTCACCAAGTAGACTACATATCCGCGGCTAATTCATAAAACGCGATGAGCTTTCTAGTGCTCGTAAACCAGCCATTGATATAAGATTTCAATCAAGCATGTCCCCCACGCCTCTAACTATCAACATTACGAAGACCGTATTTGCTCATCCAAGAAAACAAAAGCACGACCGTCGGCCCGACCAACCAGTGCAGAAAACACAGCTGGTACCCAACAAGACCCAACCAACACTACATTGTTTTTAGATAGTTGGAATATGCACTTAATACCTTCGTGGTCGGTCACTCCGTACTTTACAGCAACGCATTACCGTACACATTACATCAAACTATCTCATGCACCAGAATTCCATAAATACGCGTGCTGCGTGCAGCATTAGCTGGCATTAGCTCCATCCACTTTTCTCAACGCCGACTACCAATACCATACCTACCCACTCCACTTCTACCCACCTTCCTCCATTCGCAACTTTCGTCTAAGCTAATACTGCGAGGCTGCATTGCAGATACTGTACTATAGGATCTCGATCCTCGATCCATGACCTAAACTGCTATATAGTACTCCGGAGTCCGGACAGATATCGCTCGGACCGCAGCTTCAAGTCTCCGTAATTCGCACGTCCTGTGTACGTAAGTTAGATCGAGATGTGGTGTGGGGTTGATCGGACTACGCTGTAATTTTTCGATGCTGGAGATGGAGCTTGGAGTTTGAAGCGTGGGGAAAGGTGGTGGGAAGTGGAAAGTGGGGTGTAACGGAACGGTTGTTTATCGGCTTTTTCTCTGGTGTTAGGAAGATTATTTGTAGTGACATGAGGAAATTATGTTTGTCTTATAATAGCTGTTTTTTTCGCCTGCGCTGGGACGACGACGATGACGATATTTAAACAACCCCTCGTCTGGGTTCCAGACACATAGAGATAAATGCACTTGTTGCAAAAATGAAGGTCGAGATAGAATAACGGAATTACCAAAAACGAAAAGGCAATTATTAGTATTATAGGGTGATAAATCACTTCTTCTAGTATTCTGTTGATAATATTCTAGCTAGATTGTAGAAGCTCGAAGGTTAAGCCTTCTTACTCAGTTAGCTGCGCCAAGTCATATCATTATAAAGTCTTTAGGGTTTACCCCCAAATCTTAATTGTACTAACAGTAATAACAAGATGCAAGGGTAATGCATGCAGGAGAGGAAATGGGTACGTTGTTGGCAAAACACTTGAGGCACAGGGTTTTATTCTTGCAAGTACGAGTAAAAGTGAATAAGTTAATCATAATTAGATATACTGCAGGGATTGAAGTTAGTTGCTGTCAAGTTTGCATTGCTGTCATTTATCTTGCAGCGTGTTTTGGATTCTGGATACGAGTATTGCATTTTAGATTGGTGAAATAGTTTGGGATTCTCAGGGGAATTATTTAGTGGGGTCGTTGAAACTACTTACTTTACCAACTTGGCCTCCTTTAAATCGGCCATGGCTCTGATTGAGCCTTTTGAGAGTATACACCATACGTGTTATACTTGTCTGGCTGCTGAAAATCTCGACTATAGTCTGCAAGGACTTCAGAAATCAGGGCAGCCTTCGATTCACTATCACTTCAAAACACACCCCCTTTGACCTTCTGATCAGCCTTATCTGCTCTGCAAGTCTTGCAGTTTTAAATCACGCATAATAAAACCCCACCCGCATAACCATAGTGCTAAACATATCAAATCCTCACAACTTTGTAAACAAAACCCCTATCTTGACCAATCGAAAAATCCTTCTTCTGCTTCCATCGAAAACACCAGGCATACTCTCCATCCAAAGAAATGATTCACCCCGCAGCATACTGTAAGGGTCTTTGATGCGGCCGTCCAAAGAGCTGAATTCGTCCGGGCATATAACCCGCTTTTGGCTTTTCCTTCATCGATCCAGGTTCAGACTGCCCGTTCGCTACTGGCGAGTTGTGGATCTTGCCTTGTTGATCCTGAGGACGTGGGGTTCGGTCCTTTTCTCCAGCGGGAGGTGGAGAAGGTTTGGCTGCAGCATTTTCGGGGGCTCGGCCTAATGCAGGCTCCTCTTGCGAACGTACCACTTCAACGACAACTACGTTCGAATCATGTGCTGAGTTTGGCTGTTTGGCTGCTGCTCCGCCCTTCTTGGGTTGTAAAACAGGAGCGTCCTTAGACGATGAATTATCGTTTGTTGGATTTTGACCTTTTGCTGAGTCAGACGCGGGTGTGGATGGTCCAGAATTCTGAGGCGAGTTGTTAAGATTTTCACCTGGCTGCTTGAGGGCAACAATCTTTGCGCTATCTGGTGGCCCATCCGTGATGGCTACTGAAGGTGTATCTCGGGGGTCAATCTGCCTGGGACCCTCAAGTTTTAAGTCCGATATCGACTCAAGTGCTCCGTTCTGAGGTCTCTCGGGTAGCGGAACTGGACCAGATAGGACTACCGTAAGTGACAGGAGGATTAGAGTAAAATAGTTGATTCGGAAAATCATGCGTGGACAGCCTTTTAAAAGCAAGAAGTAAGCTACTGCTAATCACATGAAGAAACGTGAATCAAACAAACCATTCACAGCATCAACTCTATTGCGAAGCTGTACAAGAGTATAAAAAATAGCTGCTTGGCCATTGTAGATGACATTGTCGTCGTCGACTGAGAAGATAGTTTGTGCGCATGGGTTATCCGTCATTGTGGCCGCGGAGTGTGCCTTTCTTGATATGTCACTCAGGCACGAGGATCAGCAGGATATTAAAGATACCCATAAAGAATGCCACCGCAATCGACAAGAATTTTCAAATAGTTGAACCACGCCATGATCTGGATGCCCTGAAACAAGGTGGAAGCATATGCAAGGAAGGAATTCGGAGTGAGAGGAAACCGAGACCACTCTGGAATGAAGGCATGAGTAAAGGGCCGCCGAGCCTCTCAAAGCCATGACAGGTTTCACGCTTGCGATAAACACATATTTGAAATCCCGAGGCTCTGGGTAGACTCTTCATCAGGAACAAGAATCTGTTGTCTGCAGACTTTTTGGAATCTCACTCGCGCCGTCGCGCGGTACTTGAATGAAAGGAGAGCAAAATGAACGCCAAATATCTTCCGCATAGAGAATTCAATACATCCCGATGAACGCTAGAGAGAAATGCGGTATCAAAAACTAAGCACTATGTTAAGAAAATGATTACAGAAGTTCGTTAATGGCTGACGTCGAGGAATATATTCACGCGACGCCAAGCCTTTTCAACCAGATTTCCACCACGTGAATAATCACACTTTTCTCACAAATTCAAAATGCATCAAACTCCCCTTTCTGAGAGACTTTAATCTTGACGATGCTCTGTTGTCTAGTAGGAAGTTATCATAATGCCCAATATCACAGAGGACGACGGAGAAGCGCTGCAGCTACCTGCCTCGTTGGATATCAAGTACGTGGGGCTATGTCCCGTTTTGAAGTGAACATGAGGCTAATGAGTTCAAAGTCCTCTTCAACTTTTTGATATTGCCAAGTCTGAAGGCAGACCGTTGTATACCGCTGCTCCTATGGTCAGGTATAGCAAGGTATCTCTTCGCTTTTCTTCAGTTCCATGTGGTGAGTGCTGATGTGGGGTGCTTTATGTAGCTAGCATTTCGAGAAACCGTAGCCCGTTATGGAACAGATTTGACTTGGACGCCTATGGTACGTTCTTCACTCTCAATAGGGAGGTACGTCGATAACTTGAGCTCATGGAATGGAATCACAGATCCTGGCAAAAGAGTTCAATCGTTCTCCATTTGCACGTGATAGTGGTAAGCACGTGATATTTACATATCTCTATTTATCTTCCTCCCTCCCCCTTAAGCAGCAGCCGCTGGTCCTGCTTTTCTCTCTCTTGCCAGTCTCTTCTAATAACTACCGCAGATTTCACCACTTCTCCCACAGCCCCGCCAACAATCGTCCAGTTCGGCTGCAACTCACCAGCCGAGCTTTGCCGCGCAACTACCCTCCTAGCCCCCTATGTCAACGGCATCGACATCAACTGCGGGTGTCCGCAATCATGGGCATGCGCAGAAACCCTTGGTGCGGCCTTGATGCACAAGCGGGAGTTGGTAGCATCCATGGTCACAGCAGCAAAAAACACACTCGGTACTCCCATCCCCACAATATCAATTCCTCACCCAACCCAACTAACACCACCAACCCCCAGCATCCCTCGGGTACGCAGACAAGAAAACAGTCTCAGTAAAGATCCGCATCCACAAAGACCTCCGCCAAACCAGCGACTTCATCAAGACCGTCGAAGCCGCCGGCGCAGATTTCATCACCATCCACGGGCGAACGAGGCGCACGCCATCGCACCAGCCCGTGAATCTCAGCGCCATCAGACTCCTCACGGAACACACCACGGTGCCGACTCTCTCCAACGGCGATGTCTTTTCTCTGGCCGATGCAGATCACCACGTGAAAGCTACGGGTGTCGACGGGGTGATGAGCGCGCGGGGAATTTTGGAAAACCCCGCGATTTTCTCCACAGCGCACTCCACATCTTCGGGGTGCAGTTGGGGGGTTGTGGAGACGTTTGTGAATAATGCGATACGAGCGCCGATCCCTTTTAAGTTGGTTGTACATCATTTGAGTCAAATGTGTGGGAGTGATCACTCACAGAGTGGGAAAACGCTGCTGACGAAGCAGCAGAGGGGACGGTTGATGGAGTGTAGGGGTTTGGGGGAAGTGATTGATCTGTTAGATGAGGTGCGAGAAATGGAAGGGGGTTTGAGAAGATATTGACCCATGCGAATGGAACGTTCTTTCCCAATAAATCAGATTGTAATTGAGCTCGAGGGCTAGCACTTAAACGCCAGATCCTTCTATGGATCTATTCCGATTCTTTGTGATAAAGCACAACGGCCAGCTTATTGCTCCTCGGGCCAGACGTTGTAGCCAAAAGTATCCTTCATGTTCACAAATCTCGATTTGCGACCCTTAGCAACCTTATTCACGGCCTCGAATTCCTCATCGGTCAACGAGATCAATTGAGCATTGCTCAGAATCCGCACTGGATTCGAGCTCTTGGGCACGACAGCGTATCCCCTCTTCAAACCCCACGCAATCAGCACCTGCGCCAGCGAAACACCCTTCTTTTCTGCAATGGCAATCAGATCCTTGTTCGTGGCTACTTTCTCACCAGTTCCAGGAACTTGGTCTTGCGAGCCGAGCGGTGAGTATGCCACTGGCACGATGGATTGCGAAAAACAATATTTGATGAGGTCGTCTTGCGGCAGGAATGGGTGGATCTCAATCTGGTTGATGGATGGCTTGACCTTGGCATATGCGAGGAGGGAAGCGATCCCCTTCTCAGTCCAGTTGGATAAGCCGATGGATTTTGCAAGCCCTTGATTGTAGAGGGCTTCCAGTGCTCGCCATGTCGGCTCTTGGTTCTCGGTCAGGGATTTTTTGATAACGTACTGTATGAAACGTAAATACTTTGTAGATCTGAAGCAAATGAATTCATACCTTTCCATCAGGTCCGATTTTGACTGTGTGGTCTGGGTTCTTCTCTGCCGCGATTGGCCAGTGTATCAGAAATGCATCAACGTAGGGTGTCTGCAGCTTCGAGAGGGAATCCTTCAAACTCCATTCTACGTCCTCTGGTTCGTGCAAGTGGTTCCACACCTTGGTTGTGATGAAAACATCTTCTCTCTTCACCGAGGGGTTGCTGGACAGGAATTCGCGCATCCCAGACCCAACTTCCCCCTCATTCTGGTAGAACCATGCGCAGTCCAGATGGCGATACCCGGCGTTTAAAGCGCTCACCACTGCCTTGTGTGTCTCCCCTTTGCTGCCCTCGTTGGCAAACGTGCCGAATCCAAGCGCTGGAAGGGACACGCCATTGTTCAGCTGGATGATTGGGCCTGTAACTGCTGGAGCTGCCATATTGTGTGGCTAGTCGGTCGGGTACGGGCGTGGGAAAGGGGAATTCGAAAGGACTGAGGTTATCTTGAAAGTGGGGGCAAAGTTACGGGACCTGCTGTCCGGTAATTGCAAATATGTAAGTTAAGTAGTATCTGAATCGCGGCGGTGAAGGAATTGAAGACTCTTTACGAGGTTTTGTCGGACCGTGGTTGAGCATACGTATCGATTTTCAACAAGACGGACGATGCGGCGGCGTATGACGTCTAAGCTAGCCCCTCTATTGGAGATCTATGCAGGAGTCAGCCTTGGAGGGGTGATTTGAGAGATGTTCGAGGGGTGAGGGCAGAACTTCGTCGCTTGGACTTAGAATCTTCTAGTCCGCGTTTGGCGCCGGCTGATGCATGTCAACGACACTTGTCTCCCGAACACTCCCTAAAACTCCCTACGGCGGTACTTGATCGGCTTTACTATCTCCAAATGAAGCGCAATGGGCACGAGAAAAGAGGAACAGACAACGTGAAATGTGGAAACTCCCGTGTGAGCGTTTCGGTGATATCACGGGGGTCGCAGTATGGCCACTCGACGTCAGCCGTGGATCCGCCCCCTCTGCACCCTGCACCCCTGCCCAACGCCATCACGTCCTTCACCAACGAATAGAACCAATCCTGCTATCCGCATGGCCGGCTTTATGACCTGATGCAAACCCCCTCTGCCTAAACATATGCAAGGCTACTCGAACTAAGTGCAGAATCCTTCAGCCTTTGCATCAACCCTGATCCGCTTTTGATAAAGCTTTTCTCCCAAGGCTGCGATACACTGGATCACGTCGTTTCAAAAGCTCAGCTCGATGCCAGAGGTATTTGTATAATGTGGAGCCTCATTTGATAAGGAGACGAACGGCGAGAATATTCCAACTTCACATGCCACGGCACTTGTCCGCTTTGAGGTGAACTGTCATCAACTTTCCTACCCCTGTGTATTCTCTAGCCTCGTCACGGTCCGGTAACTCTTGATATATACGATGAGATCTTGTCCCAGAGGATATTTTCTCTTCATTCTTCTACCTTCCAATCCTACTTTCCAACTTCCCAACGTGAAAACTCATCTTACTTTTCATCAAATCTTCATACTTTCAAGATGCCTGCTTTCGAAGATAACGAACTCGGCGTTGAAGGCCAGAGGCCTGATACTCCTTCAACACCGAACCCTCTGGTTGAGCACTTGCACAAGGTCTTCATCAATGGATCACCAGCAAAGCACCACAGTACATTGGAAATCCCAGGCGAGAAAGAGCACGGAGCTATCGAAGTTCCAGCAACCAGATCTGCAATAGCTGAATCAGAAGCCCTCATGCACTCTCTGAGCATGTCACCATCTCAAGTCGACCGAAGGGGCTCTCGCAACAGCTTCGGGGCCACATTGCCAATTCCAAGATCAAAGCGTCAATCTCGTCTCTCTTCTGTTGCCACTGCAGATGGAAGGCCAACAAGACCCGGGATGCCACCCATCCAGCCTACTCGAGAGATTCTTTCGTCTCAACTGCAGGATATGTCGTCGGTCACGACATCTGCTGCCAAAAACATGGCTTTTGCCTTTGACATTGATGGTGTGCTTGTCCACGGTGATCGTCTGATCCCAGAAGGCAAGCGAGTTCTTGAGATCCTTAACGGAGACAACGAGCTTGGCATCAAGATTCCTCACATTTTCCTTACAAACGGTTCAGGGAAACCTGAGGCGGCACGATGTGCTCAACTCTCAAAGATTTTGCACTCCCCAATCTCGACTGATCAGTTCATCCAGTCCCACACTCCCATGTCAGCGCTGGCTGAATACTACGAGACTGTCCTCGTTGTTGGCGGAGAGAACTATCAATGCCGCGACGTGGCCAAGGAATACGGGTTCAAGAACATCATCGTCCCCAACGATATTGTTGCAGCACAGCCTACCATCTCCCCACTAAAGGAGTTCTTCACTGCCGAACAAAAAGCAACATCCAACCCAAAAGATTTCAGCAAAATCAAGATCAACGCCATCCTCGTCTTCTCTGACTCCCGTGATTATGCCACCGATCTTCAAATTATCATGGATCTGCTCCAATCTGAAGACGGCGTACTAGGCACCATGGCCAAAGACCCCATCTCGCAGCGCATCCCCATCTACTTCTCCCAGGGCGATCTCTTGTGCCCCACCGAACACCCCGTGCCCCGAATGTCGCAAGGGACCTTCCGCATCGCTCTGGAGGCCATTTACAAAGCCATCACCGGTGTCGAGCTTGAGCGAGTCGTGTACGGCAAGCCCGAGCTAGCCACGTACAAGTATGCTGACGAGGTGTTGGCTTCATGGATGGGTACCATCCACAATGACGAGCGTCTCCCCGAGAACGTCTACATGATCGGTGACAACCCGCAATCCGACATCATTGGTGGCAACATGTACGGGTGGAAGACCTGCCTGGTGCGCACCGGTGTGTTCCAAGGTGGTGAGAACGACGAGAAGAACCCAGCCTCCTTTGGGGTTTTCAACAACGTTCTCGAGGCAGTACAGACTGCCGTGAAGAAAGAGCTTGGAGATGACTTCAAGTTCAACTGGAGTGATTCCATGAACCCGGTAACTGCTGGTCACTCTGTGTCAGCCATCGAGTAGACGGATTGGGGGACGGATACGGACACGGATACGGATGATTACCACGAATTTCCTTTCTTTCAATTATAAACCGAGCATAGCCTAGATGCCTAGATGCATAGACGCATGACATAGACGCAGAGATTGTTTCTTAGGTAGATTGAGTCGGGCGTTTTAGAATACCGCATCGCTCCTGACAAGTGAGCTTGATGAACAATTGATTTTACATTTCCTACCAGTCGCGGTGCAAAGTTACGTGTGCTCGTGCGTGTAGTGTGACACTCTTGCCTTGTTTTCTCGTTGTATCTTCAAGTGCGCCTTCCCGACCTTGCGCTTCGTTACGTTTAGTCGCTCACCAGGTATAATTGAATGCAAGGCGGTTTTGTTTGCATTTGGAATTCCTCGCCGTCGGTATACACTCACCGCTGTTTGTTATGACTTTAGATGTTTGGTGGGTGATTATAGCTCGTCAAAGCTGCATCAAAGCCTTGGTCACTGGATCACTTCTCATTAACTACAGTACAGTACTCCCATCATCCCAACAAACGGAATTCCTTAATAGCTCTTTCAGACTTGCAATATTACTTTAGCATACAAACATACAAAAGAAAATATCTCTTCTCGGATTGAGATTTAGGGATTTAATGTAAGATCCACCCGTTCTCGAAGCATATTCTACCTGACATGAAGTCCTATACACGGTGTTAGGCATTGCTTCAACTCGCTTTCTTCATTCTCATGTTAATTGTTCGATGATAATGTATAACGCCACAAGTTTTGTAAATATTGAGAAGTTGGTTGAAAGTGCTTGTGCTTGTACTTATGCCGAGAATCTCATATATACCTGAGTGCCAAGTTATCACAACAACATCCCCTATAGTCGCGACTCCTTGCCCAAAGCAAACTGGCAGGCAGAGCATCCGGCAGGAAATGAATAGATAACGCAATGACTTTGAATAACAAGCAGCGGAATATTCACTCTCTCTTATCGATTGAATGTCCGGCCGGCATGGCCAACTGCTTTTGTGCCTTTCCCCTTCGGGAATCAGCCCTCCTACAATATCGCATTGTACACAATTATGAAAGCGGTCATTCCCTACAGTTTGCTTTGCCGCGCTCGTTGCATTTAAATAACATTTTAATTCCGTCTCGACCCTTTCAGTACTTTCATAGATCTAAAACCTTGTGTCCAGACCAACAGCAAACGCTCCTTCCTCGCTGTTTTGGACGGCGACAAACACCACACCATGTCAGTTTCGGAGGAATCCTCATCAACACCATCCTCCCACGGACGCGCCAGATGGGTTACGGCAGCTCCGATGTATTCATTTACTCCACCCAAAAGCACCACGCCTAAACGTGTATCAGGTAAGTTTTCTTGCAGAAGTCATGTCTTCCAGAGTGTGCCATGGAAGAGAATAGCACTAACACTACTACGTCGCAGAGGAGTCTGCCGTTGACTTTGAAACGGAATTTCCGCTCTTGGGGACACACAGCAGAACACCAAGAAAGCGAAGAACGTCTACGCAGTCCTCGATTATCTTTACTTCTCCTCACAATGATCGGCCACCAACGCCCATACGTCTTACAACCACTCCACCTCCCGAGTCATTCAAAGTTCTATCTCCCACGCCTAATAAAGCGCCCGTGTCAAACATTCTTGGCCAGACGGAGCCAGATATTATACCCAGCAACCTATTTGCAGAGCCGGAGCAAATTAGAAATTGTGAAGAGGAGACCCCGACATCCATAAGACCCCCGGGCATGGAGCCTCAACACGCAACAAGCCGCAACAAGTCACCCTTTTATCCAGAACATCCCACAATCATCGACGGCCAATCTCTACTAGCAGCAGTACATGCAAACCCAGACGCTATCTACCTAAACATTTGCACCATCATGCACAATCTCACCGAAGCTCAAGCCCAGCACAAAAGTGTCGCCGATGAACTCAATAGCCGTAAACTAGACCACGAGTGCCAGCGGGCGTCGTGGGATCGTTTGTTGGGAGTTGAAAAGGCCAAACAAGTTGTGATGTGGAAATTCGCCGACAGAATACACAGAGGCGATCCTGAACCTGGGAAAGGTAAGAAGAAGCAGAATAGTTCTGGTACCTACGAGAACGAGAACAAAAACCCCCAGACGAAAGAGGCGGTGAAACAGGCTTTGAGCATTGGTGCGAACTATCCACCGTTCTTGCTTCCGGTTTTTGAGACTACAAGTAATGACAATGGCCCGATCGGATCGATGGAATGGCGGCCAATGGGTTTGGATCCTGGTGCGGTACGTTTCGATATTCCTCCCCCTCCCCCTTTTTTTCTTTCAAAGAGCCCATTTCTCACTTTCTTGTAAAATATAGGAAAGTCAACTCATAAGTAGCCTGCAGCAAACATTTACCCCCATAGCACCCATCAGCCCCCACAGAATCATCGCCAGTCACCCCGCACCCGAATACGGCGGAATGTCCAACGAAGAACTGCACAACAGAATCGGCAACCTCGCCCCGCGCTTCTACGGCGTCTGTCCCATATCCCTCATATCTTCCTTGCCCTGTCCGATGGAACCCTGCAACTTGGCTCACCTCTGCGATTCGTACAATAACGAGGATGACCCAGCTGGCTGCGCGGAGACTTTGTGTGGCAGGGTGTGTAGATACGTGCACGAATACCGCACCTGCGAGTTCGAGGTGGATAAGGATATCCCCTGCCACATTGCGACGCCGTCGGAACATGCGAGGGAGCGGGTTTTGGAGGAGCATAGGAGGGTGCATATGGGAAAGAGGGTCCACAAGTCGCAGTGTGATGCGGAAGAGTGGAATGCCAGGCAGGCGGTAGCGGGGTTAAAGTATATGCATTTAATAGGGAGGTATAATGCGCAGTAACGATGACCACGGCCAGAGCATGGAGATCCGAAATCGATGAGCGAGAGCGAACGCGGACCCGATATTTGGGAGAAGAAATTGGAAAAGGAAGTGGAGTCTAGGAGTTTATGCATAGCTGTTGGATGGAAGCGTATGTTATGTTTGTCTGTACTTATAGCTGGATATACCCCCCACGCACAGCGCTAAGTGTTCTTCACAACCTCGTTCATGCTTCTTGATGAGGGTGTAGGTACTCCCAAGCTTTTTTTTTAAAAAAAAAACATAAAAAATGTCCTTGATCTGAATTCCAACTTCATGATTTTCGATATACCCACCACACCTTCCTCCGTTCAACTCCGCATATACGAGTCTTGAATCGCCCTCGATTTCCCCTTCTTAAACATAACCAGACTTCACAACTACCCATCCATATCTCGCAACGGCGAGCTCTTGAACCAATCCTGCATTCCATCAATCAACCAATCATTTATACACATTACCGGTACATCATCCACCAGCCCCCAGTATCCGACTATTAAAATACAAAGTCTTGTACTCGTATCGTGTATCATTTCATCCCACGTCGTTCGGACGATATATCAATCTGATCAGAGATCTTGAACTCGTTGTTCTTGATTTGCTTTCGTGGGATGGGATATCTGTACCGTAGATGATGTGTTTTTAAGAGGTCGCGGGGGGGAGGAGTGTGAAGAGGTAATGTATGAATGATGGGTGGTGGGTGGTGGAATGGAGAATGGAGAATGGAGAATGGGTGAAAGTGAATTGGAAGTGAGAAGGAGATTTGAAAGTAAATCGCACGTGATTGATGCCCCTATTTACTTTTTGGGGTTCTGAGCATTGCATTTTGTCAAGTCGAATTGAAAGGATTGGAGGTGTGAGTAAGTACACTTCTTTGGTCTTTGGTTTGGAAATGCTTATGCTCATGTTCTGATATTTGATATGATACTGTACTGTCTGTCCGTTTTGGATGTTTGGATTGGATTGGTTGGATTGGTTGCTTACTTTAGCAGAAACTTTGCTGGGTTTCCAGAGCCATGCACTGCCTCCCCATCCATAATGCCCTGAATATAAGCAGCTCCGACAAGCTCATAAAGCGCCTTCGTCTCGCCGTCTTCCATATCATCATTCTTCTTCCCATCAAAACCAGTATCTTGCGCGCTGTCCTTTCCATCTGGCATTTCTTCACCTCCATCCACTTTCCTTACTACAAAAGGCAAACCCGACCCCTCATACAAACACACCTCATCGCCCACCTCACACCCTTGCATAAACAACCCCATCCTCCCCTCCTCCGTAACGCCGAACGCACGTCCCGCACAAGTGACATTGAGATGCTTGATACATTCCTTCAACCTCCGCACCATAGGTTCACCACCAGGAATACTATCTAGAGTAACAGCCCCGTAGCCCAAGCCCAGTAAGATAGTTACAACACCAAGATCCATCAGCGGCACAGGGCGTACGGGCGCGTCGGGCAGCGTGAAATCAAACGTGGGTTGTGAGAGGTCTGCGAGAAGCGTGCGTTCGAAGTTTATACGACGGGCTAGGAGGATGATGGGGTTGAACTCGTCGTTGGCCTGGAAAGCGAGTGCGTACCATGACATTAGAAGAGGGGTGATGGAAGAAAAGGGCGGCTCTGAAGATGAATCGAGGGATGTGGAAGGGTAGACACGGCCTATGGTCTGGATGCGGTCAATGGATACACCTTGGAGTTCAAGGATATTGTTGTCTTCATGGATCATTAAATCTGGCAGCGTTTCTTTCGTAGCGCGATAGAATGCTGTCTCGTTCATGGTTTTGGCCATGGCGTTGAGCCTCTTCAGTGCCCTCTCCTGTTCTGGACGTCCACTGAAGCTGATTTCGTCGTAGCTTTGCATATCTGCCACGTCCACCAAAATGCCTTTCAGCCTTGGATGTTGTAAAAGCTCGAGGGTGCCATCGTAGCCAATTAGTGGCAGGCATGGTGGATCTTCGAGGCTCCAATCTGGCACCCATGATGGAAGATTTGGAAGTCGGTCACGGCCGTAGGTATAAGCGGTGCCAGCATGGGCGAGGAAGTCCAGACGGCGGTTCTCGGGGCCAGAAGAGAGAAAGTGCCGTGCCACAGTGGTGAAGAATTCGGAAAGTCTTTCTGAGTAGTCGGGTGTGTTTTGAGGATTCACGTTACCTAGCATTCTGCTTTTGTTTAACAGGTCGTTAAATACCGTGTCTTCAGCTAGCCCTGAGAGATTGAGCAGGGCGTAGATCCGATCTTGCGTGTTGGTTGCTTTGAATCTGCACCCGGAACGAAACATGCGAATCAGATAGAAGAGAAGAGATAAATGCTGATCCTCCGCTGAATGCATTGATCTGAATTCTTCCATGATCCTGATATACTTGATTTTGAGAGCATCTGACCCTGAAGAATTAGGATCCTTGTTTTTTGACAAGGAGTATAGCTTCTGCATGCTCTGTGGTTCGCTCTCCACTGCCATTGCAAACCGGGAAAGGGTGACCCAATCAATTTCTGCATTTCCGTATCGCACTACCACATTGCTAGACATAACCTCTTGGACGACCCATGATCGTTGAAACCAACAATTTTGTAGAAGTCTCAGCAAGGCTTGCCATGCTGGTTCTGGCGCGTCCAGTGAGTAGCTAGACGAACCCGTCACTCCACTCAATCTGGTTCTAATCCAGAGCCGTCGAGCTAGGCTCAAAGCCAGTGTACTTTCCTGGTCAGATCCAAGCCAGACAGTTACTTGCTTTGCGTTTCTGTAGATGCCAGCCATGATCGCTATTTGCTCGGCTTTATCAGCATTGCTCGATTGATCGATACAGATGGCGTCGATCCAGAATTTCTTCTTTCGCCATCTTGAACGTAAACCCTTGAGAGCGATGAGCGCTGAAGAAGTAGTCCTGCATTCTTTACCGTTGAGGATCATGGTGGAATTAGGCTCGCTGGAGCCCCAGACTACAACATCGCCAAGTCAGCGTTACTTATCGAAAATTATTGGACTAGAAGTGTTTGACGTCTCAGGACCTCCAAAATCTTGGAAACGATCATTGAAATTCACAAATCAATTGAGATAAGAAAGATATCCCGAAACTTGCATACCATAAGACACTGCAGTATATTTTGGAGCAGCTTCAAGGTCATACCACGACATGTTGCAAGTCATGACTTGATCTTTGGAGGCAGAAGGTTCGACTTCTAGTAGACGGAAACGGCGGGGAACAGACCCTTCGGCCTTATTGCTCGATTGTGAGAGTTCAGTCTTGGATTTGCGGCTAATTATGAATGACTGAAATGTACGCCCGTATTTGGAAAAGCCATGGAGGGCTGAAGTAAAGTATGGATTGCAGGCCAAGTAGAATGCGTCGAGAGTTGCGCCCACGAGCCTTTTCAGATGCGCGGTGTGTTGGGGAAATCCCATTCTTCGCAAGGAATCTCTTCCTCTGCGCACTCCTCGTATGAGCAGCAGTGCCAAGTGATCTCTTGCTCTGACGACGGACTCATCAAGTTTTCGAAACTTCTTGACTAATGCAAGATCTCTGAACCTCGTGAACAAGCCTCCAACAAAGCCGCCAATTGCAGCTCTGTTCTGCCCCACTGCTACGATCAATGCCACGACTAGATATGGAAGATTTCGCACAGCCATCTCAAGTGGCGTTGCAACTGCTGTGATTTTAAGGCATCTGATAAAAAAGCCGGTCCAGGTCTCGTTCAATCTCATGGCACTCTCCTGCTTCAGGACCTCCTTGTCTTTAGTAGCGAGCCAACCCGAGAAGAGCTGAGCTGTATCCCAGTCCCTACTGAGAACCAACCAAAACAGTTGCCCAAGCCAAGGTCGATTTTCATCCAGTTGGAAGAGATTGAGGATCGTTTCGAAAATCAAGTGCCAGGCCAGTGCTGGGCAAAGAAGTAGAATCAAGGTACACAGTTTCCGCATCTCGTGCCATTGCAGATGATGCAGATTGCAAGTCTTTTGGATGTTCCCAAGCCCAAGCCTCCAAGCACGAATTGCGAAACTGATGAAGAGCAGCCAGGCGAAGACTTTTGACTGAGGACTCCGCAACTCGGATAACGAAGGGACGGCGTCAGCATGATTGACGCCGTGTGATATCAGAAGCGCGAATGGCGAGTAGGTCGACATGGCCATTGTAATGATGCCGTAGTCAATGGCTCCCGCCACGAAGTAAATCAGCACAATCTCATAGCTCCAATCATAAAGATCAAGTGGATCTGGATATCTCAAAACACATATATCCAAAAATTGCATGAAAAGAGGGCTTTTGACGAGGTAAAAGCTGTTGTTCTGCTGGGAGGTGGAGACCCGGTCAGCAAAGGCGCCAATGGAGTTGAGAAGTCCCATTTTGAGGCCGTAGGACGCGCGATAGATTCCGGGTCTTCCAATAATTTAGCTTGTCATCAGGCAATGTGACAAAGCGGATTTCGGCTTGCTCATTTTCCAGCGTGTGATGGTGGTAGTTTTTATTTGTAAAGGTCCCTTGCACTCGAACACTTATATAGAATAGCATTCGAGGAGCTGAAATGCAGTGTCGGGGCTGTGTCAGTGGCGTGAAAACCAAGGGGGCAGGCAGCTGAACAGGGTAACATTGAGCCAAAATAACGAATTATGCCTAGATCGTCAGATATCCTAGGCTTTTGATAGAACTCGATTTTTCACTGCTGTAATGACAATCAAGAAACATTTAATGCGGAAAGACAAGTATATATCCTTTGGTAGATTGTAGGCAGACCTAATCCTCAGTCATTGGAGGGACTGCTGGAACATATGCTGGAATTTGATCATAATCTAGATATAAGGCCACTCGAGTATGCGGATGTTCTAGGGTTAGAAGGGGTAGCAAGCATTCAGTGTTGCACCAGAAGTTGATGAGTGAGAAAGAGTGAAGGGGAAGCGAAGCTTCGGGACTTCGGAAGGTTAGGTGGTTGGTGAGAATGAACGCAGGAGCCGCTTAGTCATCATGTTGAAGAGTGGAGTGGAGTGAGTGGATACGATACGCACCGCAACGACCTCAAATCGCGAGTCTCCATTGATTTGGCCTGCAATAGCAAGCAAGCTCATTCTATTCACTACTCCGTACTTACTTACTTACCCACAAACCCACAAACCGTATTCTTACTCCGCCATCCTCCATCTGATCATCATCTAGCAACGGCCCATCCATATGACAACTGTTGAACGATACCGACCTCCGCGCATCGATTTCCCCTCAGATGCGCCCTCAAATGCTCGACGATCCCATTCCGCCTTCTCAACCATAACAAACATTCCACCAGCAGTACCATCACCACCGCAACTCTCGAGAAGCTCTCCTCCCCGAAAGCCCCACCTCCAGGCGGAACCGTCTCCTACTGTGAAGATGGCATCCGACGATTCGAGCCAGTGGATCTTTACAGAAGCCGAAATCTTAAGCTCGCCATCCATCGCCCATGGCATCTCACCCAAGGATGAGCGCTGCTTGAGGGCAAAGGGCGGGAATTTTATACTTCAAGCGGGCATATTACTCAAGCTTCCGCAGCTAACAATTGCCACTGCCAGCATTTTCTTCCAGCGTTTTTATATGCGTGCCAGCATGGACCAGTCCAAAGTCGGCGGCATCCACCACTATGTACGTTCTTCCCAGACGCAAGCCCCCTCTGCATCATCTGGCCCTCCGTCGAAGCTTCCTCGCTCTAAATCGCATGCAAATCTCATGGCCCAGGATCCTCAGGCTAATTATGAATCATTGGAACAGACTATCGCAGGTACTGCCCTATTCCTAGCAACCAAAACCGAAGAAAATTGCCGGAAGACAAAGGAGGTGGTGATTGCATGCGCAAAAGTCGCACAGAAGAACTCGAATCTGGTGATTGATGAGCAGTCGAAAGAATACTGGCGATGGCGAGACAATCTACTACTCTTTGAGGAGCAGATGTTGGAGTTCCTCACATTTGATGTCGTTTTGAAATCACCTCACAACATCCTCTACGAAATACTAAACAAGCTTCATATCGAGGAGAATAGAAAATTGCGGAATGCGGCATGGGCATTCCTCAATGATGGATGTCTTACGACGTTATATTTGCAAGTACCCTCCAGAGATAGTGCTATAGCTGCTGTCTACTTCGCCGCGGCATTTACTGGGGAGACAATACCGGATGATGAGAATGGAAATCCGTGGTGGGAGCGAGTTGGTGGTCGACCAGAAAAGATCACAACAGCGACAGGAATCATGTACGAATTCTGGACCGAGAATCCTTTACAGAGAGCTGAGAATCCGTACGAGCAATCTCCGTTCCCTTTTGCAAGCGAGGAAGATCTCCACAGAAGTCGCAGAAGGCCATCTCTGAGGGCCGATGTTGGAAGCAATGAGGAGACTCCAAGTCCTGGGCAATCACAGCCGATGCAGAATGGCCACAGTCAGCAGAGTCAAGCAAGCACAGCACCGGCTGTCAACGGCAATGGAGCTACAGCTTCCAACGATAAACTACTTTCACCTAGGCCCAACGCCGAGACTTCGGAAAATGGGTCATCAGATGCTGCGCTCAAAGAAGCGGCGAATGATCCTGCCACGCACTTGTCAAATGGAGGTTCGGCTGTTTTAGCAGCTGGTCCTCTTGACGAAGCCCCAAAACCAAGTCCGAAGCGTAAAAGTCCTGGAGATGGAGAAGAACCCCCTTCCAAGAGATCCAAGAATACCTCAGACAAATCAGAGGAGTCTGAAAAGACATTGGCGGGTTCGGAAACGAACGAAGCAGCAAATTTGGAGGCATTAGGGCCCGCTACAGAAGGTGACGTCCCGAAAGAGCCTGTTGCTACGGCTGAAGAGAGTGAGGAGGGCGAGCTGGAGGAGTAATTCTTTTCGTTGTATAAGATTGGTATTTCAGCGAGGCGTTCAAGGTCATGGACTCCATAGGGTCCAGGGAAGTGCTGGCGTTTTGAACTCTAAGACTGGGATCATTTATTTATGTGTACGGTAGGGGTGGCCAGATACCACTGTGTCTGGAAACCTTAGGAATTACAGGGGAACCACATGACAAAGTTTATCTGCTCAACCCTTCCCACTCAAGTGCAAATTTGCCTAGCAATTTAGCTGGCAACATCTCAAATTCAAGGGCAATGTCACCGATAGATTGGGTTTAAGCATGTGAGGTGTTCCATCAATTCAATTCCGCATACGATCATATCCTATAATATCTATTGTGTCCACCTATCTCTCATCTCCAAATGTACATGTTTTCGTCCATCTATGCCTTTTGTCTCGTATTCTCATCTCTTCACTTCCCAATTTATATCCATAATTGTCATGAGGAACCTAAACAAGTTCGCAATCAACTCCAGCTGCCGAAATAAAATGATGATATAGAAACATAAGACGAAGCCGGTCGCGTCTGTGCGCGTAATAGACACGTAAGCTTGGTGAGAAATGCTCTCTCTGGTGAATAAGGCCGCTGTTGCATGCTGCCGGGCTTGAGATGGAAGGCGGGAGTGAAGTGAATTGTCGATGATGGCGAATATGCCGTGCGTGAAGAAAGATCATAGCCCAACGAGAGTTGAATCCAACATCCATCTCATACCTCATGCCTCTTGCTCCCAAAAAGCAGAAGCAGAAGCTCAAACACCCCCCCGTCGTCCCTTCTCAAAAACCCCCTTAACCCCCTCGACCCTCCCCCTAAACCCCTCATTCCAAACCCTCAATCTCTCCGTCTCAACAGCCATGTCCCGCAACACCCTCCTCGCCTCCTCCAACACCCTCTTATTCCCCCTCGACGCCCACAGCCTCTCCTCTAGCACCCCGCCCTGCTGCAGCAGAACCTTCTTCAGGCTTTCAATGTCATGATCGTAGCTCTTCTCTTTCCCGTCCACTGCTACGTCGATGATGTCGGTGATGAGTTCGAGGAGCGTATTGAGGTTGTGAGGTGTGGTTTCGCTGGTGTCCTCGGTGTCGATGTGTAGGGATGCGAAGAGCGTGGAGAGGCGCGTGGTGTATGGGAGCATGGCTTTTTCGTGTGCGGTCATGCGTGCTTTGTGCTCGGTATGGAGGGCGGTGATGGCGGCGAGGGCTGTGTTGGCGTTTGTGTTTGTGTTTGTGTTTGCGTTTGAGGGGGAGGTGACGGGGTCTTGTTTGCGGCTTCCTCTCCAGGCTGAGGTTAGAGTGAGGAGGCTAACGACGAGGAGGAGGATGCGGTGGAAGAAATGCATTTCAACGATCGGGTTGAATTGGTGATATCCTTTTCAGGAAATTGAATCGGTCGAATTTGGGGTTTGTTTCTGCGTTGTTGAAGGAGAGTGTTGAGGGGTCGGGAAGATGATTCTTTGATGTGTCAGCTCGTTGTCTCGGGGACTTGCTTGGAGAGTGTCTTACCAAGAGATACTGTACAAACTCTCCTCTCCTTTCAACTTTGCTTTGCTTGTTGTGCTCGTGCTCGTACTCGCAGTGTTTTGGGGATCGAAGAGCTGGGAAAGAATGACACTTAGATTGTGGAAGGTGTAAGGAGAGGAAGAGGGAGCGATGGAATGAATGCTGATGTAAAAAAAGCAAAGGCGAGATTGAATGCAAAGTTGTAGTTGTGAAAAAGGAATGTTTGTAGGATCGTACAAGGCGGTGGTAAATGTGAATAAGAAAGCGGAAGCGAGGCGGTAAAGGGGTCGATCACGTGCTAGGATGGTGGAGGCATTGACAGTCCACCGTTCGTTGAGCTGCTTCTGAGGAGTCGTTGGAATATTGATACATCGGGAATATCCGAGCTGCAGGGTGAAGAAGAAACCCCGAAGGGTGTAGTAACTTGAGAACACTTGATATATTGCAAATATACATTACATACCAAAACAGCAAATGGGTATATCCATATCCTAAAACAATTTCTCCAATGGCATCTCCCTCCACCTACCCCTCTCGGTATGCCACCATCTATCCTTTCCTTTCCCTTTACTCCTCTCCCCAGCTTCCATGTTCCAACTCCCCGTACAGCCATCCCTCACGTTCGTTTCCTCGCCCCCATCAAGTAATCCTCCCGCACCTTCGATCCTACAAACAGCCTCATCCATACCATCTACATCCGGTCTCAAGCTGTAATTGATCTTACTGCCTAGGTCTCCGATAAAGCCACCCACTTCAAATCGCTCTAAAAACTGTCCTTCCGCGTCCCAAACTATAATGTGATATTGTGGTTGCGAGACAGCGGTGTCAATGCGGCGCTGGGCTATTCTGCGAGCAATAGCAAGGCTTGTTCCTGCATCTTGTATGTTGCTTTCAGCAGAATGGTGCGATTTCTTCTCCAAGTTTATTGAGAAAGCTGAACGCGTAGGCGACGGTTGATAGTTTGAATTCCGGGATCCAGATTGGCCATGTCCAGCAGAGAACGGTCGTGTTGGCGCAGCATATGGCATGGATGGCACGCTCTGTGAAAGCGGCATTCCACCTTGGGAGGCTACAGTTCGGTACCGATCACCAGGCAGCTCTATGCGGTCTCGTGGTTTGCAGAGTTTCTGCAGAGAGCCATCAGAGTCGGTTGGTGCGCGGAGAGTTCTCAGCGCTGGGAAGCCAGAAAATGATACAGCTTTAGAGAGGATCTCGTTCGCTTTGGTATCCCCCGGGTTGGTGAATTCCCAGTGGAGATATTGAAGAGTCGACGAGGCCAGATAAGGGTGGAGGAAAATGTCAACTCCAGCCGGCAAAGATGGCGACGGCACCTGGGAAATCGTAAAGTGTGTAAGAGACTTCAAGTGGGAGAATAGTCGCGCGAGGACTGGCAAAGATAGAAGCGGTAGTGATATGAGCGAGAACGATTTCAGACTATCGGATTTTCTGTCTGAGGCGAAGGATGACAAGCCATTGTCGGTTACGCCTGGGAGGTTGTCAAGTCGGAGGGATCTGAGAGGTGGTAGGGATAACAAAGTGGTGTCGTTGAAAGACGACTCTGAGAAAGCAGAAAGGTGCAAATTCTCCAACGAAGGTAGTTGCCTGAAAGTGTCGATGAGAAGAGGAGAGTCGACTATCCCACCCTGATTGCAGTGTAGCACGAGGGTCTTGAGATGAGACCAGTTCGAATGAAACATCAGAAAGTCTATACTCTGCTCAGGCAGAAGAGAGTTTGGTTCAATAACAGGTGTGAGATAGTCTGAATCGTCCGAAGGTTTGTATCGGTGCTGCCGTTGAAATGGACTTTCAGAAATGATCCATACCCGTTCCTGCAACTTCTTCCTTGTAGAAAGTGCATGCACAAATCTCGGGAATTCATGAGTATAGGCAGGATGGAAGCCAGGAAGTCGTTCCAGATTCGGGCACGCCATTATGA
This sequence comes from Lachnellula cervina, assembly GCA_007825325.1. Taxonomy (NCBI): domain Eukaryota; kingdom Fungi; phylum Ascomycota; class Leotiomycetes; order Helotiales; family Lachnaceae; genus Lachnellula; species Lachnellula cervina. Next base: position 40,350 of record QGMG01000065.1, on the reverse strand, counting down.
CCGAAGCAACCTGATCCAGGTATTCATTTTGTTCCTTTTGGTCTTTTGCCGCATCAGGCATGGCTGGAACTTTCAATATCCTCACGTATTCGGCGAGATCGGGCCTCGCTCGCAGTGTTCTTCGTAGAAGTTTCAGTCTCGTACCATACTTCATTTTAAGCTTCTTCTTCGTATGCAAAATCGAATCATTGCCATTGAGCTGCACATCCTCGTAAAGAGTGGTCCTGGCAACACCCCACCACTTTTTGCAACTCAAACTCAAAGAAGTCAAATCACGCATCCAACAAGTCGAGCAACTTAGACTCCCGGCATCCAGATGTACTTTCTTCAATTCGGCAAGCACAACTAGCAGAATTTCCTCTGGCAGGTTTCGGAACCCCTCTCCAGGCTTTGGCGTATACATCGTTTCAAATGTTGGGCCTGTAGGACTTTGTGGCCTTCTAGACAGTCGTTGCGGGGTCATCAGCGTCTTTGGTCGGCCCTCTCCACCAGTGCTGTACCGTGAATAGGAAGATACTTTTACAATAGGCTCCGTATAGCTACGTCTGCCACTCATCCAAATCTTGGCTGGCGAGTGCCCAGGCTCATCATTCGAAAAGGAAGAATCCTGACTAGTCCGACTCGACTTATAATCAACCGAAGAGCTGACACTCAACGGACTCTTATGTCTGGATTCGAAGCTGGATCGTGAGGTGGTGCTGCTACTCCCAGCAGAGCCAGGGCGTGCTAACATGCGAGGGGATGTCATGTCGGTGGCTACTCCCCAAGGGAGAAATGGAGGAGTAGACGAAAAGCCCAGGTTCTGAAGATGGGAAACGGGGGAATAAATAGGATACGATGCGCTCGACTTGTGCTTACGGGCTGACGAGAGTGAGGCGCGGGCGTTGCGAGTTTTGATGTCCTGATCACTATATCGTCGAGAAGCTTCCTCCTTGTGCTGTCTTAGTCCTCGCCCTCGTCTGAACTGCTCCTGCAATGATTCGAAAGCCCGGAAATCATTGATAGGTGAGGATGGCGCAGAGACAAAGTTTGGAGTTGAAATGATTGAGAAAGGAGGGAGGTTTCTACTTGATATTTAGCCCCAGGCCATCTTACACATCGGTGGACAATCATAATCTAATTTAAAAAGCAACATGGTAGATTTATAGGATGGCGCTTAATAAAAAATGGCGAAAGGAGGGCAGGAGGACCCTGATCGTCCAGATTTGGACGCATCCCTCTTCCTGCTACAACGGGGTACGCGCTTTGACGAGGGGTTGGAGTCGTTGGACGGCCAAAAGTGGAAATGGAGTGGGTTTTAAGATGAAAGTGGATCGAATAGGAACGGCTAGGGGCTGGTCACCACTTGGTAGCGCAATACTCGCCGCGTACTACGCCTATTTATGGCTACCGTGAATGGCGCCTCTAATAAAATGCTCCGAAGGATAACAGCTCCCAATCTCCTCCTCATAATACTTCCGTATCCGCAACAACAAACCCCATGAATAGAGGTGGCAACGTACCTGGCAGCAGGAGCATTATTGCTATTGGAAATAGTGTTGTCGCCCTTACCGACAGGTACTGGTATGGCAAGGGCGTCAAGGGGTGAAAGAAAGCTTCGATTTTGCGGGTACATGCTCTGTCTTCCTGCAGCTGTCAAGACTGCGGGGTGACCAGGGGGAGGGATCGGGATCGGGTTGGCGGCAATGTGCCTGGTGCTTCTAAACGAGCTTGAAGCACCTCAAATGCTACAACGTGCGACCGCAATGCAACGTGTGAACACAGAGCCACGAGAGAAATCCCCCTCTTTCTTGAAGGCACCGGGCAGCCTTTCTATATATCAACCGACGCCCGGCTGCTCTTGGAAATCATGCATGTCGCACAGCACATCGCTGAAGAGTTGCGTGCTACCTGCTGCGGCTGCATGCTCGAGAACTTCTCAGCCTTCAGTCATCGACACACACTGCCTCCACAGTTCCCAGTATCTGCTATATCACTGGTTGCTCTCTTCCACATCTCGATAAGGATTCGATATCATGCGCTCAAGTAGCTCTGTTGTCTCCCTGGGTCATATTGGCGGCGCCACATCGATCTTGACGGCACACTTTTCATAACCTCTATGAATGCCTTCCCCATCTGTCGCTCTGGTTTCCCCTCAGCCTCACCTAAGATCCTGACGTCAAGCCACTCTGCCATATTTCTAATGGCTCTTGCCGCCTCGAAAAGCATCTTAGTAAAGTTTTTCAAGATAGCGCAACGTGCATCGAGCGGGAGAGGAAGTATAGGTTTATGCCCCATTCAAGAAAGCCTCCTGCTGTGTTAGTCGAGGTGAGGCGAAGAATATATTTGTGCTGAGCTCTGATTTCCCCAAGGCAACAAATCATGTTTCTCCTCCCCCTCCAAATGTTTCAGCTCTAGATGCTGCAAGGCAGAAAGGATTCAAAAGAACACATCATCGCGTTGCTGGTTGCTGGTAATATTGAAGCTCGGATCTTTTAATCCTTTTCGATAGTTTCCTGGGATCGGGGACATGAAAGCTTCCTAGGAAAAGCTCATCCAGGCAAGAAACTGGAGTTGCAAAAGCCTTCCAAAATCCAGAGTTTCGTCTCTATATCGAGAGGGCTTCCGCGGCCCGACCCCGCCCAGTAGGCAAGGAACCATTGCTCAGCCAGTGGGAGCAGTGATATCCGCAAGTGTCTCGAGGCTGAGATGTGTGTGTGTGTGTAGAGGCGACCAATCCTCGGTGAGAAGTGGTTGCACGTGACGCTTAACTGCTCGGATCAAGGCTCCCAATATGCGTTTCGTCCCGGGGAAGAGGTCATGCTCTTAATATCCATGTAATTGCAGATAGCCGATATAGTGAAATAAATATCGGATGGTCTTCTCTTGTTCTCTTTTGCCGAAGCAATGCCATGAACATCCCTGTCTCCCGTAGCTTGTCTCGCCCAATACCCTTTTTGAATTTCCCACCAGAAAATATCTGTTAATTATCCGCGTATGTAAATGGTAGCTTGACATTTCCATTCAAAGGAGGAGCCTCAACTCTGGGGTGTGGGTCAGAGGGACGGTATTTCTCGCAAATCTCGGGTCCCATATCTTGGCAGTGACAATGCAAATTAGGATCCACCAGAAGAATTTCCGGAATTTGGTCGTCGATATTGTGTTCCTGATCTTTGTACTCTTTGAGCGCTTCTTTTATGATGCGAACACTCTTAATGTCGAAGTAATGAGCTTTTTGCATGTAAATTCTCTTCGGACCGCAAGGTAAATATTCGCAAGGGTTATTCTTGACATATAACCTCACCACCTTCAGCCTATCGAATAAAGATAGTACCCGGGAGGACCAACATATATCCTCAGGCCTAGAAAGCACATCTGCACCAACGCCCAGTTCTCGAATCTCGGTGAAGGACTGCGGAATGCGGGCACCCTTACCCTTGTCAGAAAAGCCAAAGTCGGCAAATTCTTCCACAAAGTCGTCAAAGTTGCTGATATGAATCCTCGTATCGTCCGAGAATCTAATCTTCTCCTGGCCTTGACATCCCCGAAAAAAATGCTTGAAAGTCTGCAGATATACCCCACGAGACTCCTTGCACACTCGGAGCATTTCAAGGTTACGCATCTCTTGCATATTTGCCCCCGGAAAAGAATAGTTCTGGCATCCATTCCACGGATTATGCGCGAACCTCGTTGTACCATCAGTCTTCACGTAGCCTTTGACACTCAGTGCTTGGTTCCCGTTCCGTCCACAAGGCAGAGCTAGTTGCCAAATCATCAGTCGGATCTCAGTCGGGAGCTGCTCGAAATAACAAGATCGTCTCATTGCGGACAACGGTAGATTTTTCCGGGGGCCAGAAGGTGACAAATGTTGCGTATTGATCTCCAGAACCCCTGCGTGGAAATCATCCCGCTGTCTCTGTGTCTTAAAGTTGGCAAGCGCATCCGAATCTGCAAGCATCTCGTGTGTCTTGACACTATTATTGTGGTCAATGTCGTTCATGACCATGTCGTTTTCCTCTATGCCCGAGTTCGAAGGTTTCATTCTGTTGGAATCAGATCGCTCGTCGTTCAGTATAAATCTGAGGTCCATCTTGGGCAAGCGGTTCGTCGAATACATTTCTAATCTGCGATGCCTAAGAATATATCAGCATATATCTCGACCAAGAAATTTGCCTGTGAAATTGTACTTACGTTCCCTTGCCGTTTTTTCTATTGGGAAGAAAAGCCACTGTTGGTCGATTGGGTTAGAAGCGAATAACTTTTCCAAAGCTAAATGAAATCTTTGAGAAAGAAAGGAAGAAAAAAGTGCGGTCTTTCGATGGTGTAGTTGTAGGGAGCGACTAAGTGCGGTCCCTAACCCTTAGAGCGACGTCTAGCAGCACCTTTTGAAAGTAACGACACCCACAATCATAAATGGCGGAACAGAGACCACCTTCTCTAGAATTAGTATTCTTGTGGTGTAAGAGGTGGTACAATAGTCGTTGGATTTGTCGATTCTCTCAGCGGGCTGACACAAAGAGGTTCTGTTCTTTCCTATGATACCTATTTCCTAGACAAGTGTCGCAACCCAAAGTGTATAATTTGATTTGAAATGTTTAGAGGTTAGATGTCGCAAGTTTCTAATGCAAGAGTAAGTCAGTATGTTTGCTGTGAGGGATAGGGAAACTACCCGCGTTGCATCACTTGAAAGCATCAAGAAGAAAGAATGGACAGTTTCGATTCTAATCATGTATTCCTCGCTGACTCTATGTATTATGCTTCTTCGTCCTATGCGACTGACTGCTTCCTAATTCGCGTATTGGGACGACAGTCATCTTCGACATGCGACCCGTTTATAAGGGCCGTATTTATAACAAATATCTCTAGCAGCGGCAGATCTCTGTGTCTGAAGGAAGTCTTTTTCATCGATCGCAGAGATTTCCCAGTTCATTTCCCGAACCCCATTTGCTTTCTCTCCCCACCCCCCTAGTTGTGGAATATTAAACCCCGGGTTGAGTGCCTCATAACGCGTAAAAACCTCGAGCATAAACCCAAGGACACACTTTCTGAAAATGCTATTGGACCGGTCGATCATATCCTTATAGTCAATCATATAATTATACCTCGGTAAACTTGACTCTGGTTGCCCTAGGTGTTGGGTACCGAACGTCACGGTCTTGAGCCCGGCGAAAAGCGAAAGGTTCCTAGCACAATTTAGGTCGTTTGCCAGCATGGCTACCATGCTGTTTGCGTTGGTGGTGAAGTGTTTGATTGGGAAGATGGGCACCGGGAGACGCGCAGCGAGTGCCGCTTGTATTGGCCTTCTGATAAGTGACCTGCACCAATTCGGAATGCATATAATCGTCTTGTCGTCATATCTCAAAACACCATTCTTAACCATGGGCAATTCATTCTTGAACGTATCAAGAACAACAGTTCGTGATTCCATGCACGTGGAAAGAAGGGTGACGTTTCGGAGATCCGCAGTGAATTCCTCGACGCTGCCTTTGAGGTATGTCTGTTGTGTGCCCGATTCTGCGTAATCTCCTGGCATGGGAACACTGAAGTTTATATCAATGCCCTTGACGGGATCCTGGCTGACGATTTGGATTTTGACGGTCAGGATGCGCTCTCCGTCGTCATCGACTCCTCGGGGCAAAGCGTATTTCCAGATCTTCAACCTCAGCTCGATGGGAAGCTCGCGGAAGCATCGGAACTCCTCCAAATTGTTGTACATGGCGGCTGAGTATCCTCCACTGAGGATCGGAGTAGCTTGTGGAATCCTTTTCATTGCTTCATTTTCTTTTTGTTGTGGTGTACCACTCGGAAACCCCCTTGTACGGCCGAGACAGTTGACGGTCCATCTGAGGCATGAGTCCTTCAGCGACATGAAGAATTGTTGATGCGAGACTCGTGTCTCGGGGGTATCTGAGGTCGACATCTTTGTCGGTTTCGGTTTGCGTACAGAGGTGGAACGCTTGAGACTTTGTGGGATTGTCCTTCAAGGGTGACTTCAATCTGATCTCCAACTTAGCATCGCTCGTTCTGTCTGCTCTCACTGCACTGCATTCATATGGTCAACTTACTGGAAGTATTAAAAGTGTCAGGTTTTCCGTGTTTGATGCTTCGAGGTGTAGGACACAGCTCAAGCGACGAAGTTGTCTGTGGTGTGTGTGTGGCTATGAGTGAGAGGCTGGTCACGTCGACGAGTGGATGTTGAAGGAAAGTTCTGCACTCTCGTAGGCCCCGCGTGATGATTGCTCGTTTGTTCAATTGACGGCGATGGGTGGTCGCCCGCTTTTTATTGCATAATTGACATTCATTCAGGCGGGGTTGGCGTGTGAAAACCGTGCCGAATTCACATCTGCCTAAGAACTTAAGTCTATTCACAGTCAGAAGTCTCCTTGACGTCTAAACCAGAATTTACGATACATCTATTGGTTAGGCTGTCTGCTACTGATTTGTAATGTTGAATTGAGGTACAGTTTGTCGGTCACCACTGGATAAGAGTAATATTTGTAGGGAAAGACACTTTTAATATGTGCTCAATTTATTGTTTGAGAAATAACTGCTGTATTTTTTATATACCACTTCAGTCAGACCTTTTATGCTACTCCCCGACGTAAAGTTGACTCCCCAAACGGGCCAAATCATACTAATATAAGCGTATTACTCCAACCTCTCTTCTGACCGCTCTCCACAGCATCTCCATTTAAATAAGGGTGGGCTGAGAGATACATAATCTGAATCGCCGTCCGCCCTGTGCGTCTTCTTGATCGTCACAATATACTCATCAAAAAATGCTGCAGTGCATTCGTAAAGGAGCCTACAATCTGATTTTCTGCGCGTCTCGCAATATGGCTCCATGTCAAACTTGAATGACCGTAAGCCTTTAAACTCAACCAACATTGACATAAGCGCCTTGCCGTTGCCATAAGCCTGCGGAAGGGGACAAACGACACTGCGGATGTCGTTAAACCAACCGGGAGACTCTTTCTTTTGGCTTTTCGAGTTTGTGAGGGACATAGCAATATATTCGGAATCCAATTGCTCGATGTAAAGCGTCGTCGAATCGTCAAAGTAAACCTTCCCGCCGTTGACCGCTGGGAGACTATACGGAGCGGCATTCTCCAAAAACACCTGTCTCGATTCGCGGCACGCTTTAAGCAGACCCAAATCCGTCATATCAGCCAGATACCCCTCCTCAATTGCAACTTCTCTTGCTTTGTCTGCGGCTGACTCGTCGCTGAACGAATACATGAAAGTCCTTTCCACTCCCATGGAGAACTGCAGGGTTTTGGGATCTGTGGGGGTATGATAGATGCCGATTCGGAGGCGGAAGATGCGGTTGCCGTCTTGGGCTGGACCTCGTGGGAGTGCGAGCTTCCATATCGCGAACCGAAGCCTAGGATCACGAGTTCTAAATTAGCATTGTTTTCGGGGGGCGATTTGTGGAAATTTGTCACTGACTCGGGGACTAGCTTTGGAAAGAGGGTGAATTCGGCGAGGGGTTCTTGTGCAATGGCACTTGGTCCACTGGCTAGGCTGGCTAGATCCATTGGGCTTTGTTGGGTGAGGGATTCCCCAGTGGTCTTGGAAAGTGCTTCTTCGTATTGAGTAGTCTCTGATGTGGTTGGTGGAGAAAGCTGATCATCTGCAACGTTTATGGTCTCGTGAGCTGCCATGTTGTCGAGGATAAGCAGGTCTGAGATTTGGGCAGGAGTTGCGCAGTTGCTTGAACAAAGGTTAAGGTTGGTTAATGGAGTTGGTGGTAAAGAGGTTGACAACTTGACAAGTAAAACTCGCTTCGCGAGCGGTGTGTCATATGTCAACGCGGTGGCTATTCACTAAGTTTATGGGAGTCTAGCATATTAAGGAAGACACCAGGTGGTTTACAACTTCATTTGCTAGTATCGTGAAGGCCAACTCCGTATTAAAGCCTTCCAAGCGCAATATCCACTAATATTCCGTATTACCAGTACAAAATTCACATGCCAAGGCTTCGCATATCCATCAAGCCCACTGAAAAACACTAATATCTGGGACACTGTAGTTCTTGTGACTCTTCTGCCAATTGGTCAACTCTGTGACAAGCTTCTCAATGTTCGCAGCTGGGGCCATTCGGAAGATCTCCGTGTTAAAATAACCCATGTCGCGCCTAAAGGACGTCAAGGCAGTGAAGTTCAAGAGTAACACCTTTATATCTGGCCAATCTTGGAAATTGTACGTGGTGTTCTCCCTATTGGAAGTAACAGCTAACTTTTTGATGGTGCAAAACCAGTTTGGCAGTTGGACAGATTTGGAAGGATCTGCGTTTTGATGATGAGGCTTGAAATCCGGCAGGAATTCATCAGATGACAGGTTGTCGAACCAGATAGTCGTTTGGTCATCGAATCGTATTACTCCACCCTCGCAAGTAGGAAGAGTGTTATTGAATCTCTCAGTATACACCAGTCTTGACTCGTGGCAAGTCTCCAGAAGTCTGACATCTATCATATCGCGCCTGTATTTCAATATTCTCGATTCGCCCGGGATTCCGTAGTAGAGGTAAGTCTTCCGCGCGTTGGTGGCAAACATCTTTGGGGTGGAGAGGAGAATGCGAGATTGTGGAGGATTCGGAACGGTAGACCAGGTCCAGTTGTGAGCGCGAACTAAGAAGACACGATCTCCATCGTTTTTCGGGCCATTAGGGAGAGACAATTTCCTGTAGATAATGGGTGGTTAGCAATGGTCTCTCAAAATCAGGTCATGGAGCAAGAATAATCTTGCTTGCCGAAAAGAAAGTATTTGATAACCTACCATATTACCAATCTCAACTCGATCGGCAGCCTGGGGAAGTAGATGAAAGTATCGAAATTGTTTCGTGCGCCGACCACCTCTGGAATGGCTTTCTCTTCGGAATGTGTCGCCATGATGTGAAAAGTCGCAAGAAGCCTAAAATCATACTATAGTTGATTTGTGCATAAGGAATTGATTCTTCGGGGAAGTTGGAAACGAAGCAGAATTGAATTTTAAAAATGAGACTCGTCGTTGGTCAGAGCGGGCGGGATAGGGGAGCAGAAGCAAGAACTTTAAGCGAAAGTCACATGTGCGAGCCTTCTCAACCTGCAAGAAGGCTCTTTGATGAGATGGTCTGGTCCCACCTAGATATGTCTCAGTCATTAATGGGAAAATGTTCCAGAGAACTGGCTTCAACTAGCGATCTTGTCATTTAGAAGAATGGCAGGCAACTTGAAGTGTTCACTGTGTCGTGCACATGCCGGGACGTTTGAAAGTGTCCGAGCTGGTGGAGGAGAAAATATACAACGGATACCAAGATAGAGAGCATCTTACACAATGTTGTTTGGCTGACTGGTTTGTATTCTACCGCGAAAGCTAAACACTGGATTACCTTCTAACAAAGTCTGTTCCTGTTGAGTGGAAGCTGATAGAGTGACATAATGCAATGCGTTGTTCGTCCTATACCCTGAACTCTCCAACCAATGCTAGCGTGAAAGTAATGTATAATCTAGCCGCTAGAACCTCTACCCTCGGTGCCTTTTCTAATGTTTGCTGAATTCGACTTTGGGAAGTTTGAAATCGAGGCTGGTATCAGAAGCGAACTCTTCCAGAAAGGAGACAAGACGCCTCTGGTGCATCTCAATATTACCCACATGTCTCGCACGTATACTTTCGTTACTAGTATGACAAATATCACAGGTTTTGTCTAAGCGGGTAAATGGGACTGTGGATACCTTCAGACACTCAAGGCCTCCGAACAAGCTAAGACCCAAGGCCGACGGTATACGTTGGTCGAATGTCTTATCATCAATGGCTAAACATCGAACCTCCTTGAAGCTAGGCAGCTCATGTTTTAAGTCCTTTGCTTTGAGAACCCAGTCTTGGACGTGATCACTCAAAATATTTGTGACATTCAATATAGTCTGATGGTTGAACCGAATATGGCCGTATTCCGAGGCATCGACGAGAATAAAATAAGGAAATGCTTGCTTGAATACAATGCAAGATTCATAGCAAACTTTCAGAAGACGTACGTCCATTAAATCTGCTCCATCTGCTTCAAATTCCGTCCTTATGACCTTTCTTGGGTTGGGAGGCTCTCCTAGGGCGGGGGGTGGGTAACAACCTACGTCCCTTCTCGCAAACCTCTGTTGGGCTGTCACGAAACGAAATTTGCAAGTAGCGGGCTCCTCTGCCACAAGACACTGCGGCACAGCTTCGACACAGAGTACGCGTACTCCATCTCCCGAGAAGCCGCGAGGAAGGGCAAGGTTCCAGATCTTCAACCGCAGTTCGAGAGGTAGCTTTGGGAAAGGGGTAAATTGGTCGAAACGAGAAGGCTCGGAAAGCTGGGTTGTGGTACTAGAGCCGCCGTTCTCGCTGAAGGAAGAGGTTGAAGCCATCATGCTTTAGTGCCTAGAAAGGAGGAAACAAGTCGAGACTGAAGCTATGCTTAATAGTATCAGCGAGTGTACTTGAGAACGCATTGTCGAGACTTACGTTGCAAGATCTGGGAGCGAAAATTTAACTCGTGAATGGTGGATTGCTGGAGGACTTATGATTTATTGTCGCTGCTAAAAAGGCTTGATTTGGATGCGTCGCCGCCGTTCGAAACACAAAAAAGCTGATGGAAAATACTCAAAGTGAAGGCTTTGTCGCAAAGTTTCAGATTTCCCCCAAGACAGATAGAAAGTGCTCGACTTCGCCAGACTCGGGTTGATAATGCAGATAGCTGTCTGGTAGGTATCAAACTACCCAACGGTTGGTTTTGAAAATGGGAATCAATGACAGAGTCAAAACACGCTTGGAGAGTACCGCGGCATACAACTGACTTGCTTGAAAATACTTTGAGGCTGGGTGTTGGAACGAAAACAAATGGTCGACTGCAAGAACTCAAATAGCCGTTTGTATGTCACGTTCTTAGCAAAGAGAGCCGAGTAAGAACGATTTCATTCTTAATTTGCTGGTACAGCACAAACAGGGCTTCTCACTAGCTGCAGTGTAGCTAGCCGGCGCGGATGTGTCTAAAGAGCTATGAGGGATAGTGGTGGTGGAGAAACTAAGAGATTCTAAGATTTTTGATACAGAAGGATGGAGGTTCAAAACTCTAGATCTGCCTTTATGGAGAGCTTAGCGAAGCGCTAAGCTAGATTGGACCACCTCACGTGACTCTATAGTAACTTCCATCTCAGTGTTAGCGATGAGGAAAGAGCATTTAGGACACAAAGAATGCGGCATAGTACTAACAAAAAGGGGTTTGGTCTCGTACCGCATCGAGATTTCCCTGAATGCACACGTTCTGATGCTACTGTATGCTCCAGACCGTTTGCCCCTCTTCAGTGTTCTTCTAGCATGTTCGGAGCCTAAGAATTAGAATTACATCGGTTTAATCCCTTCCCAAGAAGTGTTCGGAAGTATAACAATATATTAACTTAATCTTAAGCATAGTTGAAATAGCACATGGAAGATTGTTAGGACGATGTATTTGTCGTAGAGAAGTATTGTTTGCATATCCCGTAGCATCTCAGGTTCCCGGAATGTACAGGATGATTAATTCCATGGCATGTTGCAAGCTCCGAAAATGTTGTCAGCCCTACCCCTTTCCCCTTGATTGGCAACCACAAAAGATATACCACTTCTAGTCGAAAAGTTCCACTACCGGTATATTGGCGCCTGGATGGTATTTCCGAAAAATCGTGTAACAAGCACTGCCCAAAAAAATCAGTATCCTGCCGCCCCCAGGATGCAGACGTAGCAACGTGGTTGTTCTCTACCAAATTAGGGAGAAAGCTGACTGCCAAATGGTGCACACCGATATAGCTTAGACCCCCCAAAAGTCGCAGCATCTCATGATGAGGCAACTGGAATGGATGAACAGCCAGTGCTATTTTGCGGATCGTGTTGATGGACGGTAACAGGAGATTCTGATGAATGGCTTGTCCAAGCACGTTTCTCAAAGACTCATCAAGCCAATTTTCGACGTGTAGGATGGTTTGGTTATCAAAGTGAATAACGCCAAAATGCCCCGCCGAAAGGTGGTGGGGGAAGGCATCCAGGAATAAATACATTTCGAGATTCTTTGCATAGTCGAAGAAGGCTGACTTCCCGCATGTCCTTTCGCCAATTCTCGTACTCGATAACCATATTTTCTGGGCCGCGTCCGGAGGACATATGACAATGGGTCAAGCAGAGTGGCTGTAGGCAAAACGTTAAGCTCAACCGCGTGTCATCGTTGACTGTCTGAGCATGGAGACAGAATACGCGCTTCCCATCATTCGCAGCACCATTCGGCAGTGCAAACTTCCAGATTACCATGCGAAGTTCGATAGGTAACTTGGGGAACAGCGTAAACTCATCGAAGAGAGGCTGGACAATACCCGCATCAGGAACATTGCGGTGATGTAACGGAAGCCCCAAAAACTAGCATGCATCGTGTATGCATATAACGATCCTCCAAGTCATAATCATCCCCAGGAATCCGACGCATCCCAAGACTAAGCATCTCTCAGCCTTATTTCCTTATGCTAGTCCGGGTTGCATTTTGATTGCTTTTAGCATCTCCATTGACGTGCTGTGTATTGTTAAGCAGCTCTTGAGGGTTTTCAACTTCCTGTGCCTTTCTGCCTTGCGTGAATGTTAGAGGTTCAGCCTAATACTAGGTAGGATGTTGGTTCGGGCGAGAGATCTTGTGTGGCTAAAAATCCGCCAAATAATTATCCAGGCCAGGCTACAGTACGGCCCCCAAAGCCGGCCTCGCTTAGAGAGCGCCGACGATTAACCGTTCATTAGCCAGCCCAGCCACAATGATACATCACTGACCCTGATGTGGCAATGAAGCTATTCACGACTTTTCTTCTTCATACCATCGCACGAAGCGACGAGCACAATGAAAAATGGTAACGGACAAGCCGTAGGATGCAATCAAAAATTCCCCCGAAGAGTTGCCCGAAGACAGCTCAACGATTCGCAACGCCCCGATGTGCAATGGAGGTTTTGTATCGTAGCTCCCTAATTCATGATCTAGGAAAAGCTTCAAGAAGGTAAGTATGAAGAGGAAAGAAAATGGTGGAGGGCGGAAGGAAGCCTTTATACCTGGGAGCTGGTGGAGCATGGCATCAAACGATGTGTCAGCACAATGTCCTTTGAGCAAACTGCCACATAAAGCCAGCCAATGGAAAGCGAGGAAGAAATCCATCCCAACTATCACGTGCTCATATCATCTTGGACTTTCCCTAGGCTAAGCGAGACCGCACACCAGCTTTTTCGCAAGAAGTTCTGAAGAATTTCAATCACGACGACGACAAAACCGATCGCATCCACGACAAAATGGCGATCAAGCACAACCAGCAGATCCCGCACAACCGTATGCTCTAATCTCTATTTAGCAATGTAAACAGCTACTGACGGGAAGCAGATTTCCGCAAGGATTGGCAGCGACGAGTCCGCGTTCACTTCGACCAGGTAATTTTATACAGACAGTACCAGCAATCGCGCAGGAGACTCTAACACAAGATACAGCCCGGTCGCAAGCTTAGACGTCGCAATGCCCGTCTCTCAAAGGCAGCAGCTGTCGCACCCCGCCCAGTCGACAAATTGAGACCCATCGTCCGATGCCCAACAATCAAGTACAACCGTCGTGTACGAGCTGGACGTGGTTTCACCTTGACTGAGTTGAAGGTAGGATTTGCAGGATATTAGGATAGAAAGAGAGAACGGGTTCTGACAGTATATAGGAAGCTGGTATCCCCCGCAAGCTTGCGCCCACAATCGGTATCTCCGTCGACCCCCGCCGCCAAAACCTCTCCACCGAATCCCTCGCCGTCAACGTCGACCGTCTAAAGGCCTACAGAGCTCGTCTCATCCTCTTCCCCCGCAAGTTGGGCAAGCACAAGACTGGGGATGCATCCAAGGAGGAAGTTGCTGGCGTCAAGAACACTGTTACCAGCGTCAAGGCTGCTCTTCCAATCGCCAACACCGAGTCAGGATTCAGCGAGATTAAGAAGGGTGACGTGCCATCGGCAATTGAGGGTGGTGCTTACAAGAAGTTGAGAGAAGCCAGAAGCGAGGCGAGAAACGCAGGCAAGCGTGAGAAGCGGGCGAAGGAGAAGGCTGATGAGGCTGCTGCTGCTAAGAAATAAACGGGCGTAGTCTGAAAATGGGTCTTTGATTTCTGCGTCGGTTGCTCTGGATGGATGGCTGATACATGCATTGGCAACTTTAGAGGATTGCTAAAGTGTACTTTCATGAATGCAAGCGGCATTGCAAACCTTGTTTGTCTCTTAAGGTGTACCTGTGCTCTAAGTGTGAGCCCTTCGTGCATTCAATAGGGTTGGTCCTGCGCCAGTTCTACAGTACTATGTCCCTGGACGATTTATCGTTGTAGGAAACGTGACATTGAAGCCAAGATCTATCAAACAGTAGCATACTAAGCATTTCATATATGACTGTCCTGTGCAAACTTTTTCCCCATTCGTTGAGATCTCGTTGGGCACTCGACTGTGAATGGAAGGCTGATGACTCTTTAGCTGTCTCGACAAAGCGAACTGATATTTCGACTCAATTCTCGGCAGAAACAGAAACAGACACCACAAACTTTCAACCTCCAATCGCTCTATCAACTGAAGCATAAATAAAACAGTACACTTCTCCAACCCCAAAAACCAAAGTCAAAGGCAAGAAAACCACCACCAAGTCACGCGGCAATCATGGACAATTCATCCTCCTCAGGCCAGCCCTCCAGCGCAAACACCCAACAGCCTTCTGCCAACTCTCAACCTCCTTCAACGCTGCAACCTCCTCCCAAAGGTCAACCTCCGTCCAAAACCCAGCCTCCATCCAAGGCCCAACCTCCATCCAAGCCTAAACCACCTCCAAAATGCCCCAGATGCAACGCTTCAGCCTACACGGGACAGTGCTACTCGTGTAACTACAACACAGGCATCGGCCTCCGGTATAAATCCTAATCTGCATCGAATCATGTTGTCCTCTGGAGGGCTGGTCTCTTCAAGGACTCATGGGCAGCTTACTGTCTTGCCATGTTTACAGGGAGTGCACAGTGAATGGGTCATATCTTTCAATACTATTGTTTCTCTCGTCTATTCAAGACAATCTCGTCCAAGCCGTTGGACGAAACAATGCTGTGGATCTCGCAGCAGTTGCGGGCAAGGATAAGCTAGGGAAAACAGATCATGGTCAAGGTCGCAATCAGTCTTCTATTCTTTGGTTCTCTTTACAGTCTACGGATCACCTTGCGTTCTCAATTGCATACATACAACATCAATGGAACAGGGGGCATCTTCCATTGATACAACTTCTCAAATCCGCCAATTTGCTGGACTTTGCTCCTTCGTCTTCTACATTGAAATTCAGCGTTTCCTTGGAGTCTCTCTTTAAATTCGAACAGCATCAAAAAGGTACCTTATCTCATTCTTCTACTCTTTAATAGTCATATACTTATGCTCATAGAAAGGGTGTTTGTTGAACTGCATATATAGCAAACGTTACTTTTTCCTCTTCTTCCAAAAGCAAGCTCTGTGTCAACCGTCAACCACACGGATTGTCGATCATAACAACAACCTTTATACGTATTTTATGCAGAGCAGAAGGCCGCGATGGATTGTGGCAGAAGCAATGGAGATTCCGAAACTTGGGGGCGTGGAAGCGTATCCTGAGTGGCTCTTTCCCCAAGTGTGAATCCCCAAATCTCAATGATGATTCACTGCCGCTTACTTTCCACCTTGTCAGCAAACATTTCCTCGCACTTTCCGCTTCATCACTTCCCTTCTGCGTTGTCATTCAAAGACAATCAACATAAAGCATCCAACCAACATCAAGTTATCCACCTGTTCACTTTTATCATGGCAACCTGCTCCGCCTGCAAATCTCCGAACTTCTATCTGACCTGCAAGAACTGCGGCTACGACATAACACACCCACCAAGCAAATTACGGCCACGGTCAGATGCAGCATGGCAATCTCCTCCGCCAAAAACGAAACTTCCAGTACGGGCAGACTCGGCACCATCCATCGGGTGCTTCAGCGTACTAAAGCGCAAGTTTTCTAGGGCCCCGAAGTGATTGGGAGGATTTCTGATAAAGGCGTTGGGCATTGGTTTAGGGGAGAGCGCGATTGTCTTTCTCGAATTTTCTTCTAGTCTTCTTCGTCGGACTCATTTCGCAACAATGGAACAAACACCGTACTTGACCATGGCCAATGACGCAACATGATTTTGGTTTCGGGTCACTCAGAAAAGTAGCAAAGTCGTTGCGACTGCTGGTATGCTGGTTCTTGTGTGCATCATAGCATTGTCTCATGGTTCTCGCGAATTCATTCTGCTTTCGTTGCGCTGATATCGGGTCAAGATTATTTCGGCCAACTGTGTATTACATTTCATTCATTCATCCACTCGCTTTCGGAACGGCGTTCCCAGGTTCGGTAGCTCATCTGAGGGATAGTTCAAGCTGGTTTCTTTCGTACCTAATTCTTCCAAAACTGGCATGAGCATTCATCCCTCCTGTTCCAACCATGCTGTGCAAATCCATCCATAACATTCAAGTACCCTTGCATCATTCGCTTCAGTTTTCTTGCATACGGCACTCCACCTATACACGGCCCACTGTCATCCTCTTTCAATAATCACTCCTCTTCCCGCTATAGCCAGGAAATGCACTCACCAGATCAAGCTTTCACCCCGGAGCCCCGCAACAATATTTCTAAACAACAGCGACCCCACTCCTTTACCACTCACACCCACCAAGTATCAAACAACCCCCCTTGAGCCACGCTGACTTCACCTTAATTTTCTTTCGATGTAGATAAGGATCACGCATCTTTCTCTCAAGCATTTCCTTTTTCGTATCATTATTCCTACCTAACAGCTAGTGCTATCATCCGAGCTGATTCAAATGCTTTGTCTAATACTCGGGCTCGGGGAGGTGAGTGGTTACTTCTAACCTAGAGAACACTTTGGCATCTGACAACATGTAGAAACTGTGAAAGAGTCCTGGGCATGATACCTGACCTGCTTTAAACTTGGACTGAGAAGACCTAGAGTAGTTGCTGGATCCGCTGGGCTCGCTCGTTGAATTCTAGACTTTTGGTTCCATCTTGCGTGCCAAACGGACCGAGCTTAATAGCTAATGTCTGAGCAAGCCCCAGTAACGACCAACACATCCAGTCTACGCCAGACCTCGTCCTGCCATACCTTCCTTCGGTAGAAAGAGTAGGAAATCTCTTCTCTTTCCCATGCCGCACTACGATGAAATTCCATCATAGAATTGGTACCGTTATCTGCTGAGGGAAAGTGCACGGTCTTAGGATGCCATTCCAACAACAGCAACAAGACCTCGCACGTCCCAGTCGTCCGAAGCACACTGCACTGCATATTTTCCGGATTGGGCGCATCGCCCATAAAGCCCTCTTCCGACCAAACCACCTTCGTGATCATGCCACGCAAGTATATCCACAATCTGTCATAGATATCACCACGCGCGACGGCTCCAGGACCGCTTAATTTATGCTGAGAAGTAACCATGAGGATCGTGATAGCCAGGACGGGTTCTTCTTCCAGCAGCTTATGGTGCTGTGAGGGATCTTTGAAACGGAGCGTAGGGAAGGGAGATAGGGAAGGGAGATAGGGATGCGAGGTGGGTATAGAAGTATGTGACATAGGAAAGCACTTCTCTTGCAGTGAGAAGACTAGTCTGGACAAAACGAAGACTGCTCCACGCTTGGAGCACATGATCATTATCATTCCTGTCAGCCTCGTGCTTATGCCTACGTCCATGCTCATTTCCAGAGCCAGACGAAAAGGATCCATGACTGGAGGCCCGCTGTGTTGAAAAGCCTCGTGAAGAACTTCCAGCGCATCATTAGACGTGCTAATCGGTTGGCCCAGCAGACCGCCGATAGTCTGCTGTCTCTCGAAAGACTCCGGCTGTCTTCCAGTCAGGTGTTAAAGCTGTACTCATTGTGCATAGAGACATCTGAATTAATCCTCTCAATATCAGCGGGATTCCGAAGCGGCTCGAGCGGGTCGTGGTGGCGACCTTGGTGCCGGTCTTGGCATGCCTCTTCCGCGTGGATGAGAAGATGTACCGTATCTTCTATTCTTTCTCGCGTTTACGTTTATATCGTGCAAGGGGAGGCTCTTCACAGAGCTCATATAAAGCTTTTTTAAAAAAAATGCTATTTTGAAATATACATAGCTGTTATACATATTTACAAGCGTTTTAAGCTTTTAATACCCTGGGCGTCGCTGAGATTTATTGTTTGGACGAAAAAAAAAATCTTCATTCGACACCTGTGTGATTCGAACACACGCTCCCGAGGGAAATGCCTGTCAACTTTGCTTGCGCAATAGCAGGGCATCGCGTTAACCACTCCGCCAAAGTGCCTTCGGTTATTTATTTTGTGCAGTTTTTGCTTATGTCGGTATATGATACATGTTACAAGGTTACGAGCACTGCACTAGGCCTAGGTGGTCACCAATGCTTCGACCCACCTCTGCCCCTCACAGAAAAGAATGTCTTTCGCATACCTCCCTCCACGAACCCAGCTACGAATCTAGCCTTCGGGCATGCTACAACACCTGGCGCGCGCAATAGGCCAAGAGCTATTACATACCCAAAGAAACTACCACAGTCACATGATGTTATAATAACCCCGCAGGCTCTTTACCAGAGAAATGACTGCGTTGCCCAGATTTTGCAGGCTTCAATCTTTCTCAAACAAGGCACTTGATTTTTAGTAACTACGGAAGGTTTACCCTTTACTAGCTGCCTTTTCCATTGTTGTACTGCCTGGCAGGGCCAAGACGACACCACTACGCTTTGGAGACTCCTTTTGGCCCCCTCTCAGACATCTGGGTGTCTATTTTGGCCCTTTTTATGGCGCTGTCTATCCTCCACAGAAGAGCAGGTCTCAATGGGGCTATTTTAAGGCATAACACCGGCCTCTGAAACGGTGTAGTTGATCAGAAATTATACCTGATCAGAGCTGCACTATCTCTTGACAATCATACATGACGGGAGTGAGATGCACGCTGAGGTGACATTATAGAAGCACAGTATGTCGACACTTCGGAGCCAAATCAGCTCTGGCAAGGACCTCTGATACGTGAGGCAAGAGATCGAGAACGGACACCGACACGATACATCCGAAATAAGTTATAGTCAGCATTGAAATGCGCCCCAACGACCACGACGACAATCTCTCGAACTCTGTCGGCGAGAATTGCACGCGCAGTCATCAGTTTCACCACTTCCCAGATTGCACCGCCGATGGTAAGTTCTCGGATTCAGGCGCTCCAGCGACCAAGGAGTTTTCCATCTGGTGTCTTATTTAAAAGACGAGGGCAAAATTTGAGGAGATCTATTACGCCATATATTTGTGGAGTGGCTTTTGTATGACGGAGAGCTGGGATGGGAGGAAGAGTGGGCAATGCATGGTGGCTGCGGTTGTTTCTAGACCGGAAAGGGGTATGACTGATTGGAAAGAAAGTACTCCTTTGGTGAGATTATGCCACGAGTTTGCGGTGTGGTTTGTGAGCGATGTTTGGGTGGGACTGGGAGTCGTGCTAATCATATACCGGTAGTGGTTATTGTAACTTGAGACGAAAGCCTGGATATCTCGCCATTTTGCGCATGTCTGGGTCGGACGGGAAAAGCAACGGATATACAGTCCGCTATACCCGGAACAAGACATCGGCTGACTTTAGGGCAAAAAACATCATCTTGCTTTCATCAGTGGCTATCCTTGAATATCCACCCGGCGTCACTCAAGTACCGACATTTGAGCACCGAACAGGAAGGCGGCGGCGGCGGCTCTGGCGGAACGGAGTATTCGGTGTGGGCCGCCCGGTCAGGGGTATCGGTAACATGCATTTTATCCCACTACATTCGAAGATTTGGGCCAGACATCAAAGGTTACGCATCACTTTGCATGATGGCAGTGGAAGCATGGCGTGGACCTTGAACGCCGCCATGGCCTTTTCGGGCTTCGGATCGTCGTTTGGGAAAGACTCATGGTTGCCATGGAAGATATATAAAGATGTCGATGAATCTTCCATTTTGGAGGATATATAGCATCTCAAGCAGCCCAGCAATCGATTACTTCAATCACATCAACACCAATATCAACGTTACCAGCACCTTAACCAGCAGCAATCTCCTTCTGTAAATTCCTACAACATGGCTCCAAGACTTAGCATGGTTCCGACTAAAATGCCTCTTCTCGGCAAGGTCACTCTTGAGGAGGCTTTCCAACCGCCCTTTAACATGGAGGCAGCCACTGGGACCAACATCGACATGTATGTCTATAAAGAGCGCGCGGCCGAGTACCGGTCAGGCATTGTCAACATCAAGGACCGCGTCATGGAAGCCCGCGCAACAGGCGTTGGCTACACTGTCTGCTCTCTTACCGTTCCTGGCGTTCAGGGTGAAACAGACCCCGCCGCCGCTGAATCCTTTGCTACCCGCTCCAACGACTGGATTGCCGAGCAGATCAAAGCCTATCCCACCGAATTGGGTGCTTTCGGAGCCGTCTCCATGCACAACCCCAAGCAAGCCGCGGTCGAGATGACTCGGTGCATCAAGGAGCTGGGCTTCTGTGGCATCATGGTCAATAACTGGCAGCATTCCCTCACGGCTACCGGTGAGCGCACGCTTCTCCTGTACGACCGCCCCGAATACGACGTGTTCTGGTCCACGCTCGAGGAGCTCGATGTCCCGCTCTACTTGCACCCTTCGGCCCCCGAAGCCCAGATATTTGACCTCCTGTACAAAGACCATCCCTACCTGATCGGCCCGCCCTCATCCTTTGCCATAGACGTCTCAACCCACGTCCTCTGTCTCATCACTAACGGAGTCTTCGACCGCCACCCAAAAGCCCAACTCATCGTCGGCCACATGGGCGAACGTATGCCCTTTGACTTCGACCGCACGCACCGCTGGCTCGAGCAGGTTGAGAAACCCCGTGGCATGGTTGCCAAGAAGACTTTGTACCAGTACTTCCAGGAAAACATCTGGCTCACCACTTCTGGACAATTCTCGACATCCGTGATGAATTTCTGTGTCAATTTGGTTGGGGCAGATCGCATTTTGTTCTCGGTGGATTATCCGTATGAGTGTTATCAGGATGCTGCGGATTGGTTTGATAACATGGATTTGAATACTAGGGACAAGCTGAAGATTGGGAGGGAGAACGCGAAGAAGCTTCTTAAGCTTGGGAAGTACAAGGACTGCGATGCACCATACCATCAGTAGGGTATGCATAGTAGTTTGATTAGAAGACAACCAAAAGAAATTGAACGCGAATGTTATGTTTTTACTAGAAATATCCAGACAATCGAGTCTCATATTGACTAACATATAATAGCCATTCATAATATCTGATTCCCTTCCGTAGCTCACTTTACTCATAGTTGGGATACCAAGTATCGCGAAGGCGACTTTTCAAAACAGCGTACGGCCTTGACTTTAAAGGGACTAAGTAATGTTTCTGCGTCTTGACAGCAGTCCTCGAAAAGTACTAGCGCAAATTTATAAGCTGGCGGCTTGGAGCACTGGATATCCCGATTTTGATCATTTTATAGCTTGCATCAGACAATTTCAATATATCTGATTTAAGTGGTTGTTTTGATTGAGGAAAACTTTTCCATAAGCCCAGCTTCAATTGTTATTCTCGTTAGTTTGAGGTGACCACGAAAAGAAAAGAATTGATTGATTGATTGAAAAAGGAGGCATAAGGAGAGGGATCTCTGCTTAAGTTCCTCCTTCATCATAGACAGGAACGACGGCATTAATTTTTAATATTCTAATCCGAATGGCCTCTCCTTCTCCTCTCCTCCCCTCTTTTCTAAACTACGAGTAGCTCCCGCGCTTACCGAGTAGCGAGCCCCTTTTACCCCGCGCCCCGCTCAACGCAGAAGGGCTAACAAAGAAGGAACGGAGTCATAAGCGGCAGCAGGAGATCGCGTTGAGAAGTCCTATGCGTCAAAAAGATAATATTCTTGTTGAAGCTGCGGGTACTCATAGAGGTATATATCATCAAAGCAGAATGCTCTAGATAGCGAGCGCGGGAGATTCCAAGGTACTAGTAGTATCCTGCTAGACCTGGCTCCGCTCTATTCTCTCTCCCCTTTCCTTTATCTACCTTTGGTTTCTTTGTCCCCGTGCTAATGGAGTTGAACAGGTAATTATTTAGCGTTTGCACCACGTTATGGGGAAAACACATAACCAGATAATGCCTTGCCTGAGAGAAAATCTGGGAAACAATTAGTCGGCGGCTCAGCAAATGTTAGAACTGATGGACGGAGTGGCTTACAGCACAATCCACCACTCTGAGGGCTTGGTACGATCTCGTTTGGGCCCAAACGTGTAGAATGCTTTTGCACGTTTTACCCATCCTCTGTCATTCGGTTTGGTCTCCTTGTTTCCTTGATTGACTGCCTCCTCTTTTTGACCAGTCGCCTCTTCGTCTTCTTGATCGAATGCCTCCTTGTCGCCTCGAACAACTGGCTCCTTCTTTTCAGCCTCCATTCGCTGCAGCATTTTTGTTCTGAACGGTTCATAAATCTTCCAAAGATGACTAGCTATATTATCAAGGTTGAACACAATGGCATAAGTCACGGCGCCGATTAAGATCGACGTGACTACAAAGGGGATCTTCGTTTCGTGCTCCATAATGTTAGGGATTGCCCAAAGTGCCTACCTGGTCAATCCATGCGCGGTTTAAATCCAAGACTTGAAGGAGTTGACTTACTGCGCAGAATGCGAGTGGGAGATAGAAGATGCTGACGTATGTGAGAAGTTTTACGTTCTCACAAAGACGTGTAGAAGCGCGGCTCTCTGCTACGGCGCTCGCGTTGAATAGCTATAGGACTTCAGTTTCGTAATGTGATAGAAAATAGACAGGAGGGAACTTACCCCATCGCGCAGCATTTCCACCTCCTCCCGGGTCGCACCAAATCCTATCCGAGTTCTCTTCATAGACGCAATACGTTCGTCGGTATTCTCTACGTCCTGCCCCCCCCCTCAGGCGGAGCTTCCAACAACCTCTGTGTTCTCTATGGCTTTCCAAGGATTGACATAGCGCTCGTTGAAATCGCGCCAGTAGTTTTCAGCCTGTTCTCTCACATTTTCAGAATCTTTAAGGCAGGCTAAAATCCAAAAATATTTTTGTGGGCGAGAAAAAGAATCGTCCTCGAAAAGAAGCTGGACAAATTCATCGCCTTAGAGAAATGTGGCGTCTTCAGACAGAAGGTCGTTGATATGCTTGTTAATTTCCATTCAGCAGGAACCGACACGTTCTACAATAGAGCAAATCTCAATAATCATTGCCTCTAGCGGAAAGCTGTGCTGGCTTTGGTTAGCGGTGTATGATGGCCCCGCATAAGACTTTGAAGGCCCCACAAAGACCATGGTCCAATAAGGCGAATGAGCGCTGAGATTAAATAGGTGGGGGTTTAATATTTCATCAGTTTCGAATAAAATCTGGTAACACATGGGTTAGTACGTCTACTAGCTGTGTTGAAAGATGCGCGAGGCTCACACAACACGCGCCATAACGAAGCTGCCTTTTTTCTCGATCCCCGTATAGATTGCCAGGTAACCAGTCTTTTATTGAGGTAGGTCTTGTGTGGTCTGTTGTCGGTAGGGGTGAATGGGGAAATCTCGAAAAAATGTAAAGCGAACGTAATGATGTTGACTTTGTCAAGTTCGAATGCCAGATGGCTGCTATCTATCGTCGTTGTCGGCCAGAGTAGAGAAGGATCCGTCGTCGGCTTGGAACTCAACCAAACATAAATGTGCAGAAGAGCCCTTGTATTGACTGAGAAGCTTGAAAAGAAGTCTTCTTGTTCTGACGAGGTTCCCTGAAGTACACTGCCAAATCCGGTCAGAGAGTTCGGAGACAAAACATAAATTCTAGGATCACACACAAGGACTGCTTGTTCCAAAAGAGCTTGGTTGCGAAGGGACTCACATTTTTCTCCGCCAATTCGCAAGCAGAAACGAATCTCCGGGGGAAAAAAGGTACTGACACCAAGAATAATTAGCGTTGCGCAGCTTGGCCTGCTTAACTCGTACTGTGCTTTACGGCCCTTTCCATCATGAACCCCTGTACTCTTCTCTATGCTTCCTTATGCTGAACCACAAAAAGCGGTTGTTATCGTCGGGTTTCAATGTCCCACACCGCTTGGCACGTTATAATTTAGTGTGTCTTTTTTGAATACTGGCGACTTTTCATGGAGAAGCCCGTGAAACCGTAGCCTTTGTATAGTAAATAAACAACCTTCTTTTTCTTTTTCTTCTTCATCAAGCGACGTCAAGTCCATTTCTGACAACCTTCTACCAACTACGTGGTCCATTCACCGCTAAAAACCCTCAGTAATAGAGCTGGTGGCGTTGGCATATTGGTCAAGATCTACATGGTTATCGTATGAGTACAAGCTGTCTCTGGGTTGATGATTTAGTTTGTGAGGGCGCAGCGAGTACTTTTGGTAAGCAGTCCAACATTCATAAGAATTCCAAAGATAGTCCTCGATCCAGAAATCGCCGCCCGATCCTACTAGATCATCTTCAAGCTTTCGGAACTTTTCAATATTGCATTTCCAGTCACCACTCATGATTAGATGTTGCTTCATGAAGCCAAAGTCTACTCGTCCATCGGGAGGAATAGCCCAGACATTGCCTAAGTTCTTCCTAAGGAACGCATTGACTTCAGGAGCACTTTGGCCCGCCACGTCGGCTGTGCTGGTTTCGTATGGCATGAATTCTATATCCTTTCTCCACGCGGTTGGGTCTCTAGGGGTGGGCTTGCTGCCTCCGGGCTCAATGATCGCATCGGGCTCCTCAGTCTGCTCGGGCTCCTCGGGCTCCTCGGTCTGTATTAGTAGTTGAGTCGTAGCTAATTGACACAAAGTATTAGTTCCAGATACCGATTCAAGTTTGCCAGCAACCAACCTGATTCATTTTCACTCTTAAGCGCCCGATTCTCAATATTCGCTAATCTCGCCCCATGATTCTTCAGTTGCTTATCAACACTCTCCATCAGACTCAGAATGCCCTTTAGCACATTCAGTGTCTCGTCCTGATTGCTAGCCACAGGCTTAGAAGCCACCTGGGTTGAGGTTTCTCCCGAAGCGTTTTCGACGTTGGCCATGTTGACTTTGCGATACTGAGGAGATGAACTTTTGGAAATAACAAGTGCGTGGATGTTTGTTGGGAAAGAAGAATTAGGAAGTCGGGGTTCGTTGCGGCTGAGCTTTTTGATACTACCCTACCCCAACATTCAGCTTAGCGCCAAGAGTTGAAGATCTTTCCCTGTGGCAACCTATAGTAATCTGACACGCTTCAGGCTCTCTTTGACGGGAATACCCGCTGTTTAGATTGGCCTTCTTTTAGGGTAATCTTCCGCTCGTCTCAATACAGTGTACGGAGTACTGAAAATGGATACCACGCACGCCGCGTAAGGTCACGACAACAGGCTCAACTTTGATTCTACTGCTAGCACCTTGAAAAGAATGAAAGAACTAGATACCAAAATTGCCCACTTGGGGAAGACGTCTTTTACCAAAACAGATTGATTAACTAGCATGGCTAATTTTCTTTTAGCCAGAAGCAACATTGACTAGAACTATATATATTGATCAACCTACTGCGCCTCCCAACTACCAAACTCAAGAGCCCCGGTTCACATGACCCAGTATGCATCCATGAACTCTACATTTACAGTTGTATACAGTCTCTAGCGCCTTTGAATGCTGCCACCGGATCCTCAAAGTAGCATCGCTCAAACGCCGCACAGCCGTTCCATCATGAAAAGGAAATCTATCAACCCACTACCAGAAACTACACCAGCCAATGTAGTGCTGGCACAGATTCTCGAACTTTGTTGCCTCGGTTAACAACTTGTCGACTTGCACGATGTATGACAATTCTTCTTCGGGCTTGAAGTCTCGTCCTACCAACTTCTCTTTCACTCTGTTCAGAACTTGCATTGCTCGTTCGTTCTGCGTCTCTGCCATCTCGGGATCGATTCCCATGTTTCCTGCTGCTGTGGAGTTCGTTCTCCCGCGTGGTCGGGATGATGGCGGTCCGCCAGGGGCTGCGATTGGATCTTGAGCCATGAGAGCCGTAGGGGGAATCTCTGCATCCATGATTGAAGGCCGGCGGTCCCGTGCTGCCATGAGAGAGTCACGTCGTTCGGAGCGGAAGTTTGGACCAGGCGGTGAGGTATCGCCAGTGAGACGCCAATTCAAGAGCGGGTCGTGGATGAACTGTATGTTTGTTAGTAAAAGATTGTTACAGGCTCAGGCAAAATACTTACAGCTTCAAGAACAGCCATCAAGGACTCCTTGTTGTCACGCAACACTCTCATGACATTCTCACAAGTGATTCTAAAGCTTCCCTCGATATTGCCAACCTCCATTGCGTAGGTCAACATTCTAGTCAATCGGAATGGCACTCGTTCTGGGTACTTTTCACGATGCATCGCGACTTCAAAGCAGTCACCGAAATCGATGTGAATGATTTTGCCCGTCACTCTGTCCAGCATCAAGTTCGAAGGATGCCGGTCACCAAGACCAAGCATGTAGCCGACCATAGACATGACACCGAGAGATCGTGTGTAGTTTGTTCGTCGTTCAAGCCAAGCCTCGGAGCTCTTGCTCTTGAGCCACAAAACTCGGTAGAGATCTTGACCAGTAGTGTTGTCTAACGCATATCCGAATACTTCAACCTTTTGCATCAGGGTCAAATTATCGTAATCAGGAGCCATCTGCAGCATAATGCGGTGTTCAATATTGAGCAGAATTTTGCGGCTTTCTCTGTACTCGCGAATGAGGACGTGCAAAGTGTCACTGTTTGGAACCCATCCCAGAAGACCAGAGCTTGGTGACAACGGGATAGCAGGATATCTCTGAATATTCAAGTGTCGCTTGTAGGACTCCGAATCCCCATGTAAGAGGGTATTGCAAAGGCCAAACAATTGCATCACACGTTCATCCTGGCGGATATCTTCATGCCCTTTGAGAAGGAACGCATAGGCTTTACCGTCGCTTCCATTCAAGCTCAGCTTTCGTGGCCGCTGTTTTGATGAGATGACACTGAAATTTGTCTCAAAGTTTAGGATGCGAACAATTGGCTTGCCACTTTGATATGTGCCAGGAACAGCCAAATCCAGGTCTCGAGCATGAAGCAGCTTGGGAGAGACGTAAGCTAACTCCAGATTATTAAGCTGGGGTAATTGACGTGCAATCCTTTTGAAAACTTGGTAGTAGAGATCCCAAGCAGAGTTAATTTCGCCGACATCTCCTGATTGCCGGTACGCGCTGCACCATTCGCGAGCTTCCTGGAGATCACGGCCGAAAGTTTGAGCAAATGATATCTCTCTGAGTGTCTCAGGTCCTAGGTCAAGCATGTCGTGAAGTGGTTTTAGGGTCTGGAACATGCCCTCGATGTTGCGGTCACCAAAATAAAGTCTCGAAGCCTCCTCAAGTCCCTCGTGCCAAAGTTCGTGCCATAGTACTGCAACGCGGATAAGCTCGTGACTAACAACGTCTGCTTGTTCAACGAGCCTTGCGCTGTGCTGTCGCATACTGTCCATAATCTGAACAGCAGCCTGTGACCGCTGTTTTGATCGGCGATCGTCGGAGCTTGACTTCATCGCTACAGTTAGAGGGTAGACAAGAGCTTGCGGATGAGCCCTGCCAACATCTGCCAGTAAGTTATGAATCGATTGACGAACACGTTGGTTGGGTTGATTGATCCTGGCTATGAGTTGAGGAATGACTTCCAGCCAGGTGTCGACACTGACAGAAGCAAAACCTTCCGTGACGGCTGCATTAACATCTGCACTTCCGCCATGGGCAAACCACAAGGTCAGAAGTCGCAAGGTATCTTGCAAAGAGCTCCCCTCCGAGAGGGAAATAGATTTGAAAAAGCCACGAACCGCAGGTACAACGTGGTCGATTTGAACATTTGGAGGGATGACCAGACTGCGGCTATCTCGGTCTATTCGATTGGTATAGGCCTGGACAATCTCGAAATTCGCAAGAGCCCATGCATGCCAAGCCTTGTACCAACTGGGATCGAAATGAGTAGCGGCGCGGTATGAAGAAAGAACGTCCTCAACGTGGTCATGTTGCCAGTCGCCCTTCTTTTGAGCAACTTGCCATTCGCCTTGCTTTAGGCAACACCGGGCCAGGAGCTTCGTATGTTCAGCCAAGGCCTTTGGATTCAACATTGGGCTTGCGGAATTTCCCATGTTGTTGTGAGGGTAGCCGTTCGTAAGGAGACCCGCGTTGCCATTAAAATGATCGTTGACACCATTCATACCTTGGGCACTCATCTGAGCGGCATCCAATCGGTCCGCCATTTCTGTTGTTAAATCTCTCAAAGCTGCCAAGGCCGGGGCTTTCTTCCCTGCCGCCCAATGGTACTTGAGAACGGCATATTGAACGTGAGGTGGTACATTTTTTATGCGACGCGGGTGATCACCATCAATATCTGGCAGCATCATGTTCAAACTCTCATCGCTCCCAATGAGACTCTTCAGAGACTGTTCGGCGAGACCCATTCGCCCTGAGTTTCTGCAAAGATTTGCAAATTTGATTTCCATCTGCATGTTCTCTTTGGGGGAGATGACCAAAGCACGGAGCTTTAACATTCTTTGCCAGACTTCCACGTTTCTTTGACAACCAAGAAGACGCTTTTCCCACGTGTGTCGTAGGGTTTCTTGCTTGACCGGGTTGTTATTGCTTTGCTTATAGACGATAAGTTCTTCCAGCTCGGCAAGCATTTGTACCCGAACCACAACGGTATAAGCTCTGTTATAGGACTCGCTAACCAACGCACTCAGTTCCGTATCGAGGCCTTCTCTAACCTTCTGTACATAGAGAGCGGCTTCTCGGAATTGATTACGGTGCAAGGCAAGGATGGCACCGAAAAATGATCGATCTGGTGTGTTTGGCTTCATAACACTCAGATAGTCGTCCATCAAATCCCACTGTCTCAAACCCCAAGCGGCGGCCGTAGCCAAAGGAGCAATTGCTCTCTTGACATCGAGAGTTGATGTATGCCAATGGTCCTGAGCTAATGTCGAGAGTGATTCCCATTCTCCCAGCGCATGCAGACATCTCATCTTGCCCATGATTACTTCAACTTTCTCGGTACCACCGAGCTCTTGCTCACGTTTCTTGTAGAAGTCGAGGGCCTCTTCCCAACGCTCAAGCTTCTCGAACCAGGTCTCGCGTAAGATGATACCATCCTTGAAAGTTTGGGCCTTACGTAGGATACCGATAGCTGCATCGTATTGCTGGAGTTGATTATTGATCTGTATCAGTGCCTCAACAGCTCCACCGGATTGGTCCTGGATAAATTCTAATTCCTTGTAATGCAAAGCCTTAGCCCAGGCATGGCACCTACCAGCTTCACGTCCTAGAACTCGGATGTCAATAGGTAGAGCTTTATCGTCATGTTCCATGAATTCTGCCAGGTTAAGCAAGATACCAAGAAGTTCTGGCGGGACCTGGGGTGACTTGATGGCAAGCTCAATGTTCTGGATTAGATCATCCTGTGGCACTGTTAGCTTTTCCATAATTAGTACTTCATATGGCAAATTAACCTGATATGGCTCAAATAGATCATTCCAACAAGACACGAACGCCGAATTGAACAACTCCCTCGCAAGCGGTGGATACACGCTTGCTAACGATGCACATGCTCTGAGGGCATGGTTGGGTGACTCGGTCAAAACAGTTAAACTGATACGTCGCATCCATTCTTGCCAATCCTCCTTTGTAGATTTGCCAGCGGCATCCCATGCGGCTTTCAGATGAACGGGATTAGAGTCAAGCTTCTTGTTGGACGGCTCTATAGAAGCACTGTCGTCGTTTTGATAGCGGTAACGGTCATCTGCATTGAGATCTTGTGGTAGAACCTCACCTTTTTGAAGTTTGGCGACTAAAAGTTCGTAGTTCTGGTGCTGGATTTGATTTGCAGCAAGAACCTTGTTGATCGTTGATGCAAAGTGAAGATAGTCTTTACCCAGTTGAAAGATCAAGGCACAAAGAGTGTCGAGGGCTGCAATGCGCAACGATGGATCATTACCCCCTAGTACCCTCGCTAATGGATGTATGATTTTAGAGGCGTAATCGTTCAGATTCACTTGCCGCGAAATCTTGCCAATAGTATCTATTGCGGATTTTCGGATAAATGAAGGTTGCTGTGGTTTCTCGAAAACACTGACAATGACGGGAATAATGAGGTGCATGTACTCCTCGGCACTAGAGCCAAAAATTAGGAATGCGTGCAGCACTCGCTCAGAGGGCAAGCGTCTTGTCGAGGTATCCTTTTCAAGTACACCAAGCATGAGTGGCAAGAGGCCTGCAAGATAAATCTTGAACTCTCCTTCCAGTGACCGTGAAATTGCTTCCACAAGCCCAAGAATATTGGCTTGTAAGCTGGGCGAGACATTCCAATACTCCTGCAAGAGAGTTACAATATCTGGTAGATAGTTCCTGATATGCTGCTTGACTATGGTCACCAATATACTCAGGTTACTGAAGTAGGATTCGAGTCTAGTCGAAGGAGAGCTCCGAATAACCGCTAAGAAGGCGGGAATAATTTTGTCCAGGAAGGGAACACATTCCATGTTAAGTGTTCTGAAAATTTGCATAATGGCCTCAACGACAACGGCGTGATGCTGAACAAGGGACGGGTCCTTTAGAATTTGGAGCAAAGCATTTATGACGACCGTCGGGAAGTACTCTTTATTGGAGGGGGTAAGTCCTGTCATCATAAGTGAAATGTCCGTTGTCTGATTTGATTCGAGACGTAGCTGCATCTCGGGCGACCTTTCTTCGACTTGCTGGTGTTTATAGGGGTCAAGGGCCCCAAGGATACCCAGAAGCTTGATGGTTTCTTGGCGGAGGGGTCCTCGTTGAGGCTCTGTCCGGATGATGCCTTGGAGAATCTCAAGCAGTGAGGGGTAATCTAGGTAAGGTTTGATGACATAGCCGGAATTGCTGGCCAGCTGACCCAGTGTTCGCAGGGCAGCTTCGCGCTTCGCAGACGAGCTCTGGTCTTGCAACGCTTCAATGATGATGGGCATGAGTTTATCGATATATGGAAGCATATCCTCTCCTCCGACGGTTGCTAGATCACCAATAGCCTTCAAGATTGTCGAAGCAACTGCAGGACTTGGATCTTGGGCTTTTGGGAGTAAGACAGAGATCATGGGGTCCACGTAAGGTTTTATCAGTCTTTGGGAGTTCTGCACCAAAAGACTTAATAACTTTGCACTTTCCTCCTTATTTCTCGCCACATCGGAAAATTCCAGCTCCGTAAGCATTTGAATGAGTACTTTGCGCAAAGAGGGGATTACATATGCTGGGTTGACATGTGTCAAGCGACCAATGATAGCAATTGCTACTTCTCTTATGGCGAAGACTTCGTCGTGGAGGGCGAAAAACAGAGTTCGAATGTTTTCTGCCTTGGCAAGATGTCGATCGAAGCGCTCGTCTAGAGCCGCAAGTACAGTCCGCCGGATACTTGCATCAGGGTCCGCAACTCCGACAGTGAGCAGTTTCTCGATAACTTCGCTAACAACCTGGATTGCATGATGGCTGGTCTGGTTGACAATTGGGTCTCTGACATACAGCTGGCAACAAGTCAATGCTGCCGCCTCGCGGATATCTGGGTTCTCATCCTCCACGTATTTTATAGCAACATCACGGACGAACTCATTCAGCACGTGACCCGAGAAATCGAAGCTGCCTAGAGTGTTCAAGGCAAGCTTAATCTCCGCTTGCCTGTGCTCGTATGCCTGAGGGTCTTTCGAGTCTTTGGGGACAACAGGAGCTGCCGCAATGCTATTTGGAGTAGGTGCGCCTAGAGGTTTGAAAGGTTCGCCACAGAGCACTTTGCTCAACATGTCTAAAAGTCGCTCCTGAATAGTTGATTTGACTGGTGGGATATAGAATGCCATATCCACCAAAGCTTGGGTGAGTTTTGGAGTCAATTCGCAAGCAAAGATGGGGTCCAAGAGGGCCTCCATGTATTTGCTGAGTGTCTGGCCAACAGCAACAGCGAGCCTGCTGATACAGTCAAAAACCGGATCAACGGTACCACTTCGTCGTCTAAAGTTGTCAGTATCCCACTTAAAGCCAAAAGCACTAGAGTACTTACGATTTGAGACTCAATCCCTCCCGGACGTATATCAGCACACCGTCTAAATAGGGAGCAATTGCGCTCTTGACGGCATTGGCAATGTTTCCGATGGCTAAGAATGCATCATTTCGGTCCTTGTCCTTCTTCAGCATGCCAGAGAGGAAGACCATAAATTTATGGAGGTATGACGAGGCGAACTCTGTAGGTGAGTAATTCGCTAACTCTGGAATCAACAAGACGACAGTTCGGCGGATCTGGTAATCCCGATGGTCTTTGTGTCGGAATACTATCTCGCAAACCTCTTGGTAATGTTCATGCATGAACATGCCTCCTTGTTGGAGTAGCTCTTTGATCACAAGTAGTGAGCCGTGTATGTATTCAACCGACGCTTGTCTCACCCCTTGGACTGCCTCCTCGTATATCTTTGACTGCCATTGCTGACGCATGTTCTGATCCCTCTCTCTAATGATTTGGAAGCAGGCACTGATAGCCTCGGCTGCTGTTTGTCGGATGAGGAGTCGTTGATCGCGTAGTCCAACCCATATCTGGTCGAATATGAGGCTCACGAATCCATATACAAGAGTAGGGGCGTTGCGGGCAAGTTCTCGCAGCACAAGAACTGCACTGTATCGTCTTTCTTCAACACGGTCCGACTGCAGCCACTCCAACGCCGTTTTGATCTCCGCCTCCACGAGATCTGATATAAGTGAGCCTCCAGGTCTGCAGATTTTCCCGAGTGCCACAGCAGCTGGTTGCATAGGCACCAGATCTTTCCCTCTCAGTACAGTTCGAAGTGATTGAGTAAATCGGGTCGTCTTCTGCCCCACATCAACGCCATCGAAATCAATGAGCGCGTCGAGCGCATGGATGCCACCGAGACGGTCGGCAGGGTCGTTGCCATGACTTATAAGTTGTGTAATTCTCTGGTTCACGAGATTGTAGAATTCTTGAAATCGTTCCTGGGGTAGATCTTTGTGTGTCGTCAGAGTTCGCTTCTGATTTGGGAGCCTCGTTCTACTCACCTCTCGAGGAGATTACCACCTGATCTCTCAATTCTAAAGCAGCTCTCTTTCGTGTCTCGTCATTATTACTACTCTCGCCGTCAGAATTTGCGTCGCTGATACAGGCTAGAGGTTCGAGGGGCATACCGTGAGCGCAAGTCTCCCACAATCCGGTTCAGGGTTTCGTTATTAGTTTGGGCCATCTTGTACCGTTTTCTCTACCGACTTCCTCTCTACTATGTGCGCGCCATCGTGGTCCATATGCGCCTGTAAAGCGTGTTCTCTGGTGTTGTTGTGAATTGCGACAGCATTCGTTGACCAGCCCAGCTACCGTATGTGAAGCTCGTGTATTGAGCTTCGTGATCCACCCCTGCTAGCTCGCGCTCGGTTCTCGATAAGTCCAGGTCCAGCCACCCACCTTATCGGCGGCTTTATACTTCTACTTTACTTCCGAATGATATCTTGTTCACAAACAAATTCAATTCTATACAACGCAAATCTACACACGAATCTACTCCTTCAGCCATGGGCAATGATGGAGGAAGTATTCCCACTCGCCGGGAACTGGTAAAGAACGCAGCCCGCAACCCCAATACCTCAGAACTAAAGGCAACCCAACAAGAAGCGCAAAGCCATGCCTGGACCTACTGCCCCCTCTCCAACCGCCCCTTAGCAGCTCCCATCGTCTCTGACTGTGCAGGCACACTATACAACAAAGACGCAGTCCTCGAACAACTCCTTCCCAAGGACGACGACGTCCCAGCATCCATCATCAAAGAGAAAGAAGACGTTCTACAAGGGCGGGTAAAAGGCTTACGAGACGTTGTGGAGGTGAAGTTTACGATATCCAAGGAGGACAAGGAGGAGAAGCAGATTTGCCCTATTACAAGCAAGGAGCTGGGCCCGAATACCAAGTCTGTATATCTTGTTCCGTGCGGGCATGCGTTTTCAGAGGTGGCGATTCGAGAAGTTGCGGGAGAGACTTGCGTGGAATGCAACGAACCATATACGCCCGAGAACATCATCACGATACTACCTACCGCAAAGGAAGATGTTGCGAAGTTAGCAGCAAGAGCGACAAAGTTGAAGGAACAAGGCCTCACACATTCGCTGAAGAAGGCACCCGGAAGCAAAAAACGAAAGAAGAACGCCGAAGCAGAGGCGGGTGAGAAGAAATCAGTTGCGAATGGAGGAGCAGCTCTAGATGGTCTGTCCGAGAAGACCAAGGCTCGATTAGTAGAAAAATCATCAGGGGTCTCTCAATCGAGGAGCGGAACTTCTACGCCCGTGGCAAATGGGATTAAGAATGCAGCGACAGCATCCCTGACTGCGAAAGTGCTGGAGGAACAAGAAGAGCGGAACAAGAGACGAAAACTGGGACAGAATGAAAATCTGAAAGGTTTGTTCTCGAGTGGTGGGTACAGCGCACAGGCGCAGAAGTCAGGGGATTTCATGACGAGGGGTTTTTCCTTGCCAAAGCAAAAATGAGGTTCAAAACCAACAATTGGGAAGCATGGTGTTATGGCGTTTGGACTGTGAGACTGCACTAGGTTGCTATCTTGAATCATATTGATACACCTTGATTGAGAGAATGATGCCACACCTGTGACATTATTCGTAATACATGTGTACCCATCGGTACAGCAATTTGTTTGATCAAGCATTCGCATCTGTATAGTTTACAACTAGGCTGCCGGCTAAAATAACAAGAAACATAAACCCTTTTACAACTCATCCTCTGAAGCTCACAATTCGTCCTTATTCGCCTTTTCAACCTTGACCTCTTTTTCACAAACCGTTGGAGAGCCCACGTCCATCCTATACATGCACTTCTCCTGCTCTTGCACCTTCCAAATCTCGTCTTTCTCCGCACACGCCAACACCACCGTCGTCTGTCTATTTGGTCCATTCCAGCACCCCTGTCCATTCTCATACATCAATACGAATCTTTCGCCCTGACCAAGTCCCTTCCCATCAGCGCCAACTTCTTCATCAACATACAGCTTGTCGAAACGGACGAAGTTGCCCATGCCAGTGTTTCCACCTCCCTTCTTGCTTTTCTGGGTAGTTTTGTCCAGCCAGCAGAGCTCGTATTCATACTCGCCTGAATCTTTGGAAACACATGTGTTCTTGAGAGCGCGGAAGATGTCATCGGCACCGTAGTCTTTGGTGAGATCACCCTGTAGGTCACCAAGGGATGATTTTTTAATCCCCAGGTCGTCATTGACAGTATTGTAGCTGTTTCGAGCATCGGCGACTGCTTTAGATTCGCTGCCCGAGTTGGCATTGTCGGCCAAGATGCCGTTCTCGATGAGTATGATACGGAGATCGGTGATCTTCTGGTGGACCCAGGTGCGGAGCGAGGCTGGAAGATATTCTTCGATTTTGTAGACTATCCTCGTTAGTAAATTGATTAAGGTTACAGATAAGGTGTGACTTACGAGCTTCAACATCACTCTCCTCATCTGCTGTCTCCCATTCGACCCAGTTGATACCCTCAGATTCGCTATCTGGCTTTGAAATGGACTCGATATCACGGTCTTCGGCAGATTCATCTGCATCAGTGCCCTTGTTCGCAGCATAGTTTTCCCAGGACTGAACGGCCCGCTTGACACCCTCATCGTTGAAGTTGGGGTTATACTCTTCCTTGAACGTCGAAAGGATAGCCTCCAATTTTGCGACTTTCTCTTTTAGAGCGTCCCTTTTGGACACGACACCCGTAAGAGCATTCCTCAGCTCCTCAACTCTCGTCTTTGCCAGTCCAGCCAAAATCGTAACTTTGCTTCCCTTCCCCGGACTCTTAACAACCTTGCCCCGCTCCCGCCTTTCAACCTCCTCATAAACCTTCTGTAGCTCCGCCGCCTTGACCTCTTGAAGCTTAATCTCCACCACCAGATTCGCAATGCTCTTTTCCACGCCAGCTCTCAATTCCCCAGCTTCCTTAACAAGCTCATCCTTCTTCTTGAGTGCTGCCCTCGCGCTCTTCTGACGTATCTCATCTAGTTTTCTCCACTCCTTGCCAATCTCCTTGCATTTATCCTCACACTTGGTGCCACCTACGCCTTCCCATTCGTCACTGCCATCACAGCAGAGCTCGTAATCGCAGACACCGTCGTTGACGTACATGTGGGGGATGTAGCTCGGGAGATGTCCCTTGTTTTTGCAGTAGAAGCCGGGGAGTGCTACACTGGAGTTTTGAGCGGAGCCAGTGAGTGGCTGCGGAGGTGAGAGTGTGGAGATGTATGTGCAAGCTGAGGTCCCAGGTTCATCTGAGCCATCTGGACAGTCACAGTAGTCATCGTTGATTTGAGAGGGCGAGAGCGTGATGGAGGGGTTGGAGATGCATGTGAAGCTATCTGAAGACTTATAGAATTTGGCAACTGTGTGGAAAGAAACTTGTCAACTATGCTTCCAATTGTGATTGTAGAGATGCTGTGGGGGAGCACAAGAATATGAGGGGGTGATATACATTCTGGACCAACACCAATTGGTCGCGGGGATCCTGCCGCAAGAACTGAGGTCGTGAGGGTACTGAGGAGTACCAATGCTTCTACTCGCCCCATGATTGATGTCGTTTGATATGTGATAGCTGGTCTGAAGCTTGAAGCTGTCGACCGGAGCTTCTTTTGTAGAGATGCCAGTTTGCGGTACCACCTCGGCCACCGTAGTGTATCACTGCAGGTGCGAAACAAGCCCCTTTTTATCTTAAACGAAAAACCAACTTGTCGAGCTTCTTCCAAGTACACGGATTTTGTTTTGTATCACTTTGTATTCATCGCCTAAACTGCCAGGAAATCACTTATGGGCCATGATAACAGGATTTTATCCTACTTTCATTTCAAGAGTCTGCCGCCCTAGTAGGAATACTTCAATTGAGCCACGATAATCAAAGAATCAGTGTCAGACCATGCATCGTGATCATTTCCATTGACCTCTTGCTTTGGAAGTGCATTCCGGGGGCTGTCAGAAACAATTGTCGAGCAGTTTCAATGTCATCTATTGTCGGGTTCGCGTTGACTGTGGCTCTCCAGGTTGCCTTCTTTCTTATCTCTCTACCTGTCCATCAAGCTGGTAGACATTTTCGTACTTTCAGCACCCCTTCTTGTTGGGAATTTATTGGCGGTCTGCATAAACTGATGAGAGACCGCTGAATTGAGATATTATGACCTACTGTGCGCAGGATGTTCTCTGCATGCCGGATCTGTTCCAAGTTTATAGTCAAAGGTTGCCGCGTTTTCTCTTGCCGGGGCAGGTTGTTGCAGACTGGCGCAGAACGATCAAGACGGCGACGAAAATAAGAGTGAAAGACGCGGAGAGTGCATCTTACAATCCCCATTCGCGGGCGAAAGTTCTGGCACCAAGTTGGGCCACGGTGGTATATGATCCCGATGATTCTGATGAGGATTACGATCCGCCATCTCCTCCAGAGACGGGAAGGGATTTTGAAGGTATTGAGGACAGTTATTGAGGCGGAGGGTATTCTAATCATGATCCAAGGTTCTACGTAGGCGTAAGGATATCAATAGTGACAGATGGATTTGGCGTTATTATGAGTAAAGTGGAATTTGAAGTTTCCGGTCATCGATGGAAAGGTCTCTGTCTATTCGCTCTTTCATTGCGTCTCTTTTTATATGTGTTTATATCAATATCAATCAATCAACTTTATGGTCAGAGTAGCGTAGAGTGTAAGGCGAATGGGCGTTGTCTACTTGGTGGCATAACCCAGAAAGCTTGTTGGAACAAGATGCAAACAGAAATGTTCCGCCATCTTTAGATGAAGCTTCCATCCCGATCGCAGTGTTTCCCCCATTCTCAAAAGTCCAACAATCATGTCGCGCATTATGGACTGTAGCTATAGCCCAGCAAGGTTTCCACCAGAAGTCCAAACATACAAAAAAGTCTATCTACTCATCATCCGCAATTAAGACGACGACTCCGGCAAGTTTTCAACCAAGTATTTATCACTGGTGTTTGCCTACTACCTGATTGTGCTAACAATCGTGCTTCTGAAATCATCAAACACTCATGACTGGTAGTTTCAAGTCATATACTATAAAGCTTCCACCAATACTTGAAATTTTTACTTGATATATCTTTCAACTTGCACATTTTTCAAGTGCCAAAGCAACAATGTCCACTCTTACAACAGCATGCGACAAAGTCAGGGCAGGCGTTGCCCTAGATGCTACCGAGACGCAAGCGTTGTCTCAGGCTGCATTAGAACGAGCAGATGAGATGGAGAAAGAGAAGGCTGTAAGTTTGGGCTTTCCACCGTGCAGGTTTCAATATAATTCTTGAAGCCCTTGGGTCAATTCTGTGCTGCGTAACCATGAAAACATCTGACTGGCTGTTGATTTGAAGGACGCCGCTGCCGCTGCATCTGCCGACCCCCCAGCTCCTCGTTCTGTTAATACACAGGCAAATAAGGTAATACACGCCTGAATCAATACTCACAGCCAACCTCGAGTTGTTCAATCTTTCCCTTCGCCGTTACACATTGAAGTGCTACTGACTGCTTGCAGAAGAAGAGAAATCAGAAGGGTCGAGCTCCGGTAAGCACACCATTTTTGGCGGCATATTGCCATCTTACTGACTGACTGGATGGTATAGACGAAGAATCAGAGAGAAAACCACAAGACGGGAAGTGATGGCAGTGCGAGTGTGGAGTGACGAAGAAGACATGAGTGTTGAGGAAGCTTCTGAAGTGGAGATGGAGTATGGGTTGAATGAGTGATAGTAAGTGAGGTAATCGAATCTGATTGTACAAGTCTCTGTCCGTTGAGTAAATTGGACGGTTGTGCAAAATCAATATCGATCTCGTGATCGTGTTTTCATGAAAGTGAGAAACATTCTACCTCTAATTATAAGGGACACAAAATACTATCAAACAGAGTAGTGAGTTCTTCGAGGCAGCAAATGCCGTAACTCCAAATTTCATAAGAGTAATAACGCAAGATTGAGTCCCCACCGATTCTCCCTTTACTGAGGTGGGACATGAAATTTAGTCCTAGGTTAGGACGCTCGCATGGTTACAGATGGTGATGTTTCGAAGTTTCACCAGAAGAATAATTGATACCTCGTAATTTCTTCATTTTCTTCAAACTTTGCAGCTGCTGGACAAGCAATCCGCTTTTGTTTACTTCATGCCCAAAGTTGGCAATTAAGCGAGGGTGGAAAGGGGCATAGAGGCCTGACATCTCTTCATCAACGCGTATCCAACGCCAATAAAACTGACAGGATACGCGAAAGGTGCATTTTCAATAACCGATATCAATATTCAAGGATATATCAGAAAAAGTGCCAAACAGCTGGCTGGCTTATTCTTCACCGCTGAACTTCTTAGACCTTGGCTCCGAGCTTCGCCACTCCAACCCAACTCGGTTCCTTGCTTATCAATATTAAATCATGTAACTGCTAACGAATCAAATCCCCAAAGATGAAAGTTGATTTCCCATCGAACTTATACCCACTGTGGCTATCTACTCGTAAACCATCGATACTGCTAAACCCAACAGCAAAAAATACGTAATCAAGGACCCGTCATCAAATCCCACCATATAAACCATTTACCAGCCATATACAGCGACAATTTCAGAACTAAGTACTGTAGGATGCGGGACACGAGTCTCAATATTACCATCAAGAGGAAATTACCCAAAGATGTAGATAAGTGCATATCTCACAATACCGACAATAGAAGTCCTATCGAACCGAGCAGATTCAAAAAGGGAGGCCCAAAAGATCTACACGGATAAGTGGAATCTGACTTTGCTATTGATATATGCCTCGCGGAAATCAAAGGTCACGTCGCTATCTAGGACTCTTTGCTTAGAGGAAAGGTAAGAACACTAGCAGGGAACAACACATTATTGCTTTCATGCGTCGATATCTCGTCACCGCGGATCTAATGTCTCCGATGAAAACAATGCTAGCAAGTCCTGATTACAGGGCAAAGTGCAGAATCCAAACATCACTCAATTCCAGAAATTCAAGACAGCAGACTTTAGGCACTTGCTTATTTATATTTGAATAAATGAGAAACGCTATGCAGCATTGTAGCACCAAAAGCAGTAATTCTCAAGTCAATTACTTTTCCCAGTGCTAGAATGGATAGAAACTAAGCCCACGCAAATCCCTCCCTTTAATCATATTATAATAGAATAACCCATACCCGCTAAAAGTAATCACACAAAACATATATTCATTATCCATCACAAACT
>QGMG01000064.1:0-65556 GCA_007825325.1 Lachnellula cervina | reverse complement strand
AGGTGTTGTCGTTGGTTTGGATGAAGACTTTGCCTTCGTCTTTGAGTGAGTATTCCGACATGAGGGAGCGGATACCCTTTGAGATGCCGAGGACGAGTTCGTATGCTTCCTCGGAGGCGGGATCGTCCATTGATGCGTCGTAGGTTGGGTACTTGGCGAGGACGATGGAGGGGGTATTGTCTTCTGGTCGGCGGGGCAGACGTTGCCAGAGTTCTTCGGTTAAGAAGGGCATGTATGGGTGGATCATTGTCAGGGCGGCATCAAGAGCCGTGTATAGGGTGTTGATGGCTGAGCGCTTCTCTTCTGGAGTGCCGTCTTGGATGATAGCTTTCGAGTTTTCGATGTAGACGTCGCAGAGTTCGTTGTACCAGTATCGGTAGGCAACGAGTGTGGATTTTGAAAACTCGCGATCTTCCAGTAATTGGTTGATCTCTTTGGCAGCAATGGTCATCTTGTGGAGAATCCATCGCTCAGGCAGTGATTCATTACCCGAGAGCTTAGCAGTCTTTTGAGGAACGAAGTCTGTATCCAGATTGCCCAGTACGTATTTTGTGGCTTGGTAAATCTTGTTGCAGAATTTTCGATATCCATGAATAACACGGATGTCAAATGCAATATCTCCGCCACCAGTGGTATACCCAACCAGGGCAAATCGAAGAGCGTCAGTACCGCATTCGGGTATACCGTCAGGGAAAGCACTCTTTTGATATTTGGTGGCGGCCTTAACCTCATCTGGGGCCAGATTACCAATCCTAAGCTTGGCGTGGAGGTCCTCCAAAGGAATACCCTCAATGACATCCTGCGGATCAATAACGTTACCTAATGATTTCGACATCTTTCGTCCCTCAGAGTCGCGGATCAAGGAGTGACAGTAGACCTGAGTGAAGGGGACCTTTCCAGTAAGCTTGATACTAAACATGATCATTCGGGCGATCCAGAAGAAGAGAATATCCCAACCAGTTTCAAGAACGGTAGTTGGGAAGAGTTCTTGAAGGTCGTTAGTCTTATTAGGCCAGCCCATTGTTGCGAAAGGCCAAAGTCCAGACGAGAACCATGTGTCCAAGACATCTTCATCTCTCTTCAAAACAAAGTTCTTTCCAGGCAGAGCTGCTCTAGCTTTTTCTTCTGCTTCCTCTTGTGTTCTTCCAGCAAACCATAAGTCTCCGTTTGCTTCATCATTTTCTTCGCCATAGATTTGTGCGAAATACATTGGTGCTTGGTGTCCCCACCACAGCTGCCTAGACAAGCACCAGTCGTTAACATTTGACATCCATCGAATATAGCTCTTCTCAGCGCTCTCGGGTAGGATCTTGATCTCGCCAGACGTGACAGCTTTGAGAGCATCTTCTGCCATATCCGTCATCTTCATCCACCACTGCGGCTTCAAGATAGGCTCAATAATATCTTTCGACTTTTCGCAACGAGGAACGGTCATTGCGTTATCCTTCTTGTCAACGTACAAGCCGGCCTTCTTGAGGTCCTCCTGAATTGTGTAACGAACGTCGAAACGCTTTTGCCCAACGTAAGGACCGGTGTTCTCGTTCATGTTGCCATCATCCGTCAAAATGTTTATGAATTTCAGGTTGTGTCTTTTGCCTAGGTCAAAATCGTTTTGGTCATGGGCTGGGGTAATCTTGACGGCACCAGTACCGAACTCCTTCTCCACATAAGTATCTGCAACGATAGGTAAGATTCGGCCTTCGATAAAGGGGTGAACAGCATTCTTTCCAACAAGGTGGGTGTATCGTTCGTCATCCGGATGGACAGCAATGCCTGTATCTCCAAGCATGGTTTCTGGACGAGTTGTTGCAACTTCAATAGTCTCATCTGAGCCTTGGATTTTGTATTTGAAATAGACAATGATACCGAATTCGATAGGCTTTTCATAACCAGGGACTCTGAGCAATTTACGGCCTGCTAGCTCCTCGTTAACGACCTCTAGATTAGAGAGAGATGTATTGAGCTTCGTGCACCAATTAACAAGGCGATTCCCCCTGTAGATGATCCCCTGATCGTGCAAGGTAACAAAGGTCTCCGTGACGGCAGCAGCAAAGTTCTCGTCCATTGTGAATGCCTCTCGCGTCCAGTCAAAGGAACCTCCCATTCGTCGTAACACGGTATTGATTTTTTCATGGTACTCATTCTTCCAATCCCAGACAGTCTCAACGAATTTTGGTCTTCCCAAGTCATGTCGAGTCTTCTGCTCCCGGCGCCATAGCATGTTTTCAACGACGTTTTGAGTCGAGATACCCGCGTGATCACATCCAGGGAGCCATAATGTGGTCTTGCCGTGCATTCGATTCCACCGGATCATGACATCCTGTAAAGCATTGCCAAGAGCATGTCCCATATGTAGCTTTCCAGTGACGTTTGGAGGTGGTTCGACAATGACGAATTTGCCCTCTGGCTTAACTTTGCCGTCTGCGGTGAACTCGGGCTTGAAGAACCCCTCCTTCTCCCACCAGGCGTACCATGCGGATTCGACAGCAATTGGATTATATGCTTTATATTGTGGGTCG
This sequence comes from Lachnellula cervina, assembly GCA_007825325.1. Taxonomy (NCBI): domain Eukaryota; kingdom Fungi; phylum Ascomycota; class Leotiomycetes; order Helotiales; family Lachnaceae; genus Lachnellula; species Lachnellula cervina. Next base: position 63,037 of record QGMG01000064.1, on the reverse strand, counting down.
TCGAAGGGCTTAATGATCTTCTTGGCTCCAGCTGGTGTCTCTTCAACATAGGCGGGCAGGACATCAGTCTTCTTCTCAGCTTTGGCCTTCTTTTCTGCAGTCTTGCTAGTTGTAGCTGGGTTAGCCGCAGCCGCCTGTGCCTTGGCCTTCTTTTCTTTGAATTTGGCGTCCTTTTCGGCCTTCTTCCGCTCTTTTTCTAATTCCTTCTCGGTCTTGACTTTCTTCTCGGCATCTTGTCCAGGGACATGGGATCCTGTAGCGCTCGCATTCGCGGCGTCTGCGACAGCGGCTTTCGTCTCGTTCGACATTGGAGGTGGTTTTCCAGAAACGGGGCCGGTCTCCTCTCCAACTGTTGTGGCAGTTTTGTCAGCTATTATTTCTGTGACTAGCTAGGGTATAGGCATTACTTGGATTGTACGAAGCAGCGTTAGTAGCCATTTTGGCACGTGTGTATGTGAAAGTAATTCTGAAGGGCGACCTGCGCACCCAGAGCGCTCTAGACAAGATTCGAGACGTCGTGCTGGCGTTCCTTTCGAAGAATTGGATAGGATGTGTGGGTGGCATGCAAAGGTGCGATTGTGCTTTTTTATAAAATTACACTGGTCAACTCAGAACAAAATCGTTATGACTCTAAAGTGCCAGCCAATCAGAACTCTGCCCTACTAGTACTGTATGCTGAAAATGGTGTAATGTACCAGTAGAGAGAGAAAGAAATGCTTCAAGTCAATTTATGATAATATAAACTTTCTATTATTATTAGCTTTTAAAGCTCTAGTAATGGTACAATGCAGTCAGTATCTACCACCTAGGTAGGGTAGTTACCCAGTTGTGCGCGCTGTATAGTACAGTAGCCTCGCCTACAAGGCTGTCGAATCCGGGCCGGGCTACCTCATCATCTCCTTTCCGTATTTCCATTTCCATTTCCATCTCCATGTCTTCCCTCACAACGAGTCGTTTCAACTATTTGTCAATGCGTGCATCTGTATATCCCTAAAGTCTGGGCCAAGGGGCGGAATTCATATTGAAAACATATTCAATCTGGACTGCATCATTTAGAGGACCACAATGCCCATCGCCGCTCTTCCTGAAGCAACCGTCCACTTACTCGGCTCTGCTCAAGCTCTCACAACCCCTACATCTCTCGTCAAAGAGCTCGTTGACAACGGTCTCGATGCAAATGCAACATCTATTGACATTCTTATCTCTCAAAACACTATTGACAAGATTGAGGTTCGCGATAATGGCCACGGCATTCCGCTGGAAGATCTAGACGCTCTTGGCCGGCGAGGACATACCAGCAAGCTGCGTTCCTTTGATGAGCTGAAAGCTATAGGGGGTGTCAGTCTAGGTTTCCGTGGTGAGGCTTTGGCCAGCGCTGTTCAGTTGGGAGAAGTCTCTGTCACTTCGAGGACGGACGCCGACCCAGTGGCAACCACAGTGAGGTTGAAAGCTCCTGGGGGTATTGACAGTCAAAGCCGCAAATCACATCCCATTGGTACTACAGTCTGCGTCCTCAAGTTCTTAGAGAGGATTCCAGTCAGAAAACAGACGACTCTCAAAGCAGCCCCCAAGACACTCGTGAAAATCAAGGAGCTTTTGCAATCTTATGCACTCTCCAGGCCGTCGGTTCGATTCAGCCTCAAGATTATCAAGGTAACGAAGGGCTCCTGGTCATTCGCACCACGACCGAATTATGGCATCAAAGAAGCCATTTCACAGGTCATTGGACGAGATGCAGCCGCGCAGTGTATGGAAAAGTCACTGGTGTTTCCTGAATCCCAATCTGGCGAGGCGAACGCTAGTGAAAGTCTCACGGAAAAGCATCAGTTGTCAAAAGATCAATTTTTAGTAGATGTTTTCCTTCCGAGACCAGATGCTGACCCCTCGAAATTCGGACACGGTCAATTCATTTCCATAGATTCTCGGCCAGTGTCCCATGAGAAGGGTACAATGAAGAGGATTGTCACTATTTTTAAACATTGCCTAAAAGCAGCATTTGGGGATGAATCTGAAGTCAAGAATCCTTTTATTCGTTTGAATATTACTTGTCCCGGTATGTGAAACTCTGGCCGAGATTGGGAGAAGCTGGCTCATATATTATTAGTTGCAAGTTACGATCCCAACGTGGAGCCTGCAAAGGACGACGTTCTCTTCTCAAATGAATATCTTGTGTTGGAAGCTATTGAAGGCCTGTTCAGAATTATATATGGCGAGGGTAAACCTGTGTCTGCCATCGAGCCGCTGCATCCCTTAGTCCAAAAGCTTGACAAATTCGAGTTGCTTCTTGCTCGGAAGCCCGTGAAATCATCAACGAACCGCACAGAATCTTCGCCCAGCGAGACGGGTGCTCCCATGGGGTCACCCAATGGTCTGCTCGCTCCACCCCTGCCGTCACCAATAAACAGCGATCCCGTGATGGGGACAAATAACTTGGCTCAAAGTATTGAGGCGAGTGAACATGAAGCAGTTGGAAACCGACGCAAGTGGGGATTTGACATGTCAAAAGACTTCACAGAAGAGAATAGAGGACTAGAAAGAGGCAATCATCTCAGCAAATTTCGAAGTCCAGCGCCCGCAGAGAAGTCAGCTCCTGAGAACACACCATCCAATCCTCTTAATCCTTGGCTTATTGCGAAAATGACCGCCCCTGTTCGACAGGATAACCACAACACGCTTCCTACGCCATCTGACTCGCAAAATTTAACTGCAGAACCTTCGCCAACCTTTGCTCAGATACCCGGTCAATTATCCGATCCTATGCTGTTAGATCCTGGTCAATCAGAAATACCCGGCGTCTCCAGACTACCAAGGCGACGATACAGTAATGAGATCTTCAGAAACCCTGCCCACTCAATGGGAAATAGCTTGCCTTTTCAACATGATCAACCGCAGCGAAGATATAGCAATGAAGACATGCGGTCTAGCAGGCCACCATTAGAAGCTACTAACTACGACGAGTTGTTTGCTGTTGAAGAACAAGCACCCCAAGTTCAGCGACGAAACGACTTTGTCTCCGCTAGGAACTTTCCGGAAAATGCTTTCGCATCACCACCTGCGACACAGCGTTTAAAGGGTGCGAAGAGATCGAATGTTGTAAACAAGCCTTTTGCACCGCCACGAACTGTTGCCAGAAATTCCATGCAGTCTGATGGATTCCGCCAGTCAACGCTGGTGGATGGGTATCAAGCACAGAATGGCGACGGGCAAGAAGGGCCTCAGATGGAGCCTAATCCCGAGCTTGAATGGGCCATGGACTACGAACAAAGAAAAGAGGAAGCCACTCGACATCGCCGCCAAGAGCGTGAAAAATACCGGCGCGCACGAGCTGATTCCTTCCAGGGAGACTTCGACGAGGGAGTTCGATCCTCTCCGCATAATAATCGCTACATCTCTGCCGTCAAAGCCCTTGAAGCTGATACAATCTTGTCACGAAATGGTGAACGAATAGTTGAACAACTCAAGACCACTCTGGCGGACGGGGATCCGCGTGCATATTTCATGAAGCAACAGAAACTGATGGCCGTTCCGAATGGAGGTCCGTTGAAGCTATCCCGCGCGAAGTCCATGAAGCTACCACTGGAACGAGTCCCTAACGGTTCCCAAATACACAACTTGCTTCTGACGCTTGCGACTAATAACGACCGCCTTCGAAGACTTATGATGGACACAGCTAAGGATGATAGCTGCGCCGGTCGTGGAAGTCAGTCAACGGGCCTTACAATTGATGCCTCAAGCATGCCAGCACTGACGAGCAAGATTCAAGCTGTCGTTGAGAATTGGATGGATGCCGAGGAGGGGAGGCGATGTGAAGTGGAGTATAAGTTTGAGAATCTTCTCGGTGGAGAGCCGCTGAGTCTTGCATGATACGATTCGACTGATCCATGACGGAAAATATGCGGTATTGCTCTGATTTGTACTTGGCGTCTATTTGTTTGCATTTAACGATACCCATTTGCTTGATATATGCTCTAAACTGGCCAGCTAGATAGAAACTTTGCCATCTTTCTCGATTGCCACTATGATTCTGTTACGTCCTATGACGTTAGTTGTCTTGAATGTTCCAACTGATTTCTACTTCTAAAAAGCCCTGTTGTACCTGCGCCCGAAGTCGGGCAACGAGACTTGTCTACAGTAGCTCCTGATACTGGATTTTACGGGCGTTCAGGGCGCGTTGCGGTATATCCGCGAAACTTCGAATTACGGCGCATCAGTTGTTATATCACATACATCTCATTCAGTTCGACCTATGGTATTCTCAGCATGCCTCTGTGTCTGGCCTTTTTCTTGAAAGGTACAAGCGTCCTTAGATTGGTTTAAAAGTTGGATACAAAGATATATAATCTGCTATAATCCTACTAGCCCTCTGGTTCCAAATTCAGGGCAATGGTTCCAAATTCTAAGCCGTCCTTAGACTAGCGCCTCCTCCGGCAGCCAGCGCCCCTGAGAGGGCAAATTGGGTCTGGATACCTCCAGTCCGTTGTGTCGAGTTGAGATTTTTCACCAGAGTAATCTGGTAGCACGTTGCAGTTCCCTGTCTGGAAGAAATGGTCGCTGAAGCCAGGAAATATTCCCAAATCTACATTCCAATTAGCTGCTTTTTCCAAGAAACTGCATTACGGTGAACATACTCTGAACCATCGCTTGCCATATTTCTCCTCCACCTTGGAACGATTACCTAGCCAGTTCCTATACCATCTCCACATAGTTGCAGAGTAATGAATGCCGATAGTATCAACACTCTTAATCTCGAACCCCGCGCCCTCAGCCTTATCAATATAGAAGCCCAGCGGAGTAGAGGCATCAGCACCCGGAAACACATATTTATTCATGAACAAGCCCCAGACAAGATCTTCATACTGCCACGGCTTGCGAAAGCCAGAAAGTTGGAGAACAAAGACTCCATCGTCGTCGAGCAGGTTATACACCTGCTTCAGAAAACTTGAGAAGTGACGGACACCAACATGCTCAGCCATCTCCAAGCACGCGATCTTCGCGAACGTTGTCTGGGGAATATCACGGTAGTCCATACAAATTATCTTGCTCTGCTCTTCCGGAATCCCATCGGCGCGCAGGCCAGCATTTCCCCAAGCTGTCTGATTGCGACCAAGAGTGATGCCTATAGCGCACACGCCATAATTGGTACTAGCATACCGTGCAAGAGTGCCCCACCCGCAGCCGATATCCAGCATTTTATCGCCGCGTTCTAGACCGAGCTTCTTGCAAACGATGGCCATTTTGTTGTCTTGGAGTTGCTCGAGTGTTTCTATTATGGGTTAGTACTATTACTTTTGCAAAGAACAAAATTCCAGAGGATGAAACACTCTTCAGGAACATCGACACAGCAAGATCAGCAGAACAAAACTAGAGAGCGGGTACCTTCTTTGGTGGTATCGGAAACTATGCCGCAGGTGTAAATCATGCGGGGGCCGAGAAACCAAGCGTAAAAGTCGTCCCCCCGGTCATAGTGCCCGCGGACTTGCTCTTCATCTATGCCGGCATGTTAGTTGGTCCTATGGGCATATCAGGGGATGGTGGAGATTACCTTGGGATCTGGTATGCAAGATTACCTCTGGTATAAAGCTCAGCAGAAAGTATTTGAAGAGCCTGTATGTGAACCTAAAGTTGGCCCAATCATGTCGATATTCCAACACTTCCAAAGCATCTCCTTTAAATTCAACATCGCCGTTGAAGTATAGCTCTTGAAAGATGTCGATAGGGATCTTGTTGTTCCCACGGTACTTTGTCTTGTTGCCTTTCTTGTGAAATTTGAGGTAGTGTTCGATTGGACGGCCTGGGAGTTTGACTTTCGTGTTCTTTCGGGGCGTGAGTGTTGATGAAAAATACCAAAATCCAGCGAGGAGAGGGAACGATGTGAGGACTGCTACGAGAGCAGTTGTGACCCATCCTTTCCCGGAGCTCCATTTGTATAGAGTTGGAACGCCGATGAGGAGGGCGAGAAGAGCAAGATTGGAGAATCCTTCTGCTCCAGGTCCGTCTGCCGGAAGAACTCCATCTTTTATAGAAGGAGACTATCGCAACGGTTAGATAAGTTTCTAAAGTGAGGCTCCCAAGCTGAGCAGACTTGCCGAAACAATTTTCACGCCACAGGCTTCATCGGTTTGAAAGGTTTGCGGTGCAGGTTCTGGGGTGACAATGAAATCAATATCATTCTCGGGCAATTTCGATGGCTTTGCCATAGTTAAGATACTCGAATATTGAGAAGGCAGAATAATAGACCAATGGTAAGAGAGTTAAATGATTTGGATGACGGGATAAGGAATGAAACGAAGTCTTCGAGACTTGCTTCCTTATTCAAATGCACTTCCACTTATATACTTACAATGCAAGGAGTACGTTACTCGACACCAGCCTAACCCGGTTGCAGTCAAAAAGTGCGACGGAGTTTACGGTCAGATACGAGACTTCTAGGCTAGAAATACCGTCTCTACATCATAATAGATATTAAGTGACAGCTCCCCGGAAACACCAGCTACGATGCGGGTAGCCAATAGGAAGCGGCGTATGAGATCAGGCTAAACCCTTTTCTGATAAATAGTGCGACGGGTGAGGACGGCATCTCAGGGGTTGCAAGCGAGGACTTAGTTGCAAGGATAAGTTGCAGACTTGCTCTTTCAACGACACTTCCTCATCAATTCTCAACAAGAATTAGAAACAGGTCTTTCAATATGATTTGACCCCTGTTCCGATCGAAAGATTCTCATTCGAGTGTCTTGGAGTATTTTGGAGTTAAAATGTCCGAGGCACGACGTATCAAGTCTCGCGCAGGCTGCCGACAATGCAAACGACGGAAGGTGCGTTGCTTGCGAGGACACTACACAATTCAGGTACTGATAATCGTTGTTTGATCTAGGTTAAATGTGACTTGAGCATTCCAGGATGCCAGCAATGCCACCGGCAAAAGCTTCCGTGTCCAGGTTACCAGAAGTCCTTGAAGTGGATTGATGACTCGGGAGGACTGGAATCTATAAACTCTCAAGCTGTTTATAAGAGTCATCCAAAAGTCTGCAAATCCCGAAGAACGAGCCAGGATGATTCAAGCTCTGTATCTGCAGCCATTTTCTCATTTGACAGTAGCCGTGGTCAGACCAGACCCAGTTTACCTCAACTCCTGGACGACGAGTCCTCTACATTGATCCATTACTATTTCACGAGAGTATGCAGAATTGCCGGATGTTTCAACTCCGATGTCAACCCATTCCGAACTATTGCTGCGTCGATGATATCTTATTCGAAGCCTGTTCTCTTACTTTTACAAGCATCATCTGCGGCCCTGCTCAGCGGACAACACCCAAAAATGCGACTCAAGGCACTGAGTTTACAATCGGAGGCTTTCTCGGCGGTCAGAACCGAGATAGGGAATCTTCAGGGTCCAATTGTCTCTGATGAACTGATGATCAGTTCTATCATAGCTGGGTTGACATCGGCGTGGTACGACGTCAACGACATAGGATTGAGCCATGTCTTAGGCAGTCAAGTACTTCTCTCGCTGTGGCTCGCATCAAAGGGAAAGTGTCTTAAATACCAGCAGACATTTATACTAGGAGCTTATGTGTATTGGTTCATGATTTCGGCTTTTGCTGCAGGTGATCCCTGGCAGTCTTTCCATTATCAAGAAGCTTTACAGCAGACTGTTTACAATTTGGAAATGAGCCAGGATATTGTCGATGACACAGACGCCCCCGGGAATCTGAAAAGGATCTTTCCACATCCCCTGACAGGATTTTCGATGCAGCTCTTCATTGCTATTGGAAAGGTTGGGTCTCTATGTCGCCTGTCCCACAGTGAGATTGACCAGCCAAAACGTCTTCAAGAATTTCTGCAAGAAAAGGCTCAATCGCTAGCGTCTGAATTGTTAGACTTGGATCTATCACCACAAAGCAATTTCCAAGATCCACAGGACTCTCAGACAACGATTGATGATATTTTGGGGGTCGGAGAGGCATACCGCTGTGCGGGTCTCCTCCAGATATACGCAACATTTCCACAATTGTTACAACAACAAGCACGACAGCCAACACTCAACGATTGTGGATATTCAGACACGGAAATGCCTCCAGAGACAGAAACTTTCAAATCAAATTCTAAAGAGGAGTTCGCTCCATTACAGCACAACTTCCTGAGGGCCTTGGCTTTTCACATCGTAAACCTTCTCGAGACAATCCCAGCAACTTCTGGGACCCGTGTTCTTTTTGGTCTCCCCGTTTTGATTGCCGGCGCTTGGTTGGTGGATGAAATGAATACGAATCCATTGGGTTTGAAAGATTGTGGAATTCAAAGACCCTTCAAACATCCACGACTACCTCTGGTGGGATCCTCGTCTTCAAAAGAAAGCGCGCGGGAGACTGTTCGGGAAGGACTTCGCCGACATAGCAACTAGTAATCAGCCCTTTTCTTTGCTCCCCTTCTTAATCCTGCTACCGTAGCACTGCCGGAGAGCGTTCCATCTTCTCATATCTTGCTCTTCGCATGAAATGTAGTACTAATACATTGCAGTGTTGGTCTTCAGCAAGTTTCCCGTGTTCTAGAGATATTGGAAGAAGTATGGCGGCTAGATGATTCGGGAACCAAGAAGTGTCATTGGATGCTGGTTGTGGCTTCGAAAGGCCTGCAAACATTGTATGGATAGCTCATAGCCTCATTTTTCTTGACAATTCGAACTCAAAGGGACTGCAATTGAACACAATACAGGATGTTTGATAGGGGAACTAAGTAAAAGGGGCGTCGTGGGTAAAATTTACAATGTTGAATTCAATGTCCGGTCAGTGATTCTACTTCCTACAGCATATTGAACTTCAATTGTTTTTTTTGGCAATGCCGGCATGAGCATATGCGTTTTTAATGAGAAATTGTCACTTAATAGTTTGATTGTTTGTAATAGTCGTACTTGGCCACTGCTTCTACTGCCCCACGAGCCTACTTCCTCCACCTCCTGCTCCCGACTTCATCGATCAGTAATCCGCATCAAAAACAGTAACAAAATTATTGATCAAAAGACAATTTGAATAGCATCTTCTGGAATCCTAATATAGACTTTCATAATGACTATACATATATTTCATTTATTCATTGGCCAGGCAAAGAAGCGTTTCCGAATAAAAGGGGGGCATTGCTCCACCTTCCGGGCACTACTCCTTGCAGCGTAAAAGCAATACGAGCCCCGCTTCTTCTATAGTGACGATTTACGGTGAATAAACCGACATCTGTTACTCCGTAGCTTATCAGACCCACAGTTTGGGCTTTATGGTGGTGTTTTAGGGGAATTCTTGCCTACTTCGGCCTAGCCCGCGCGCGCTAATTATCGTCAGGCCCCCGTGGTTAAGAAGCCGGCAATGTGAGAGGAACTATAGCAAAGCCCGGGCTCCACCGCAGGGCGTGAAAAACATTGCGACATCAAGCAAAAAAAGAACGCATATAAAAACCCTTAATCTCTCTACTCACTGCTCAAGCATCTCTCATTCTCAGTAACAAAATGGCAACTTCTCTACCGGGCCTCAATGGCCACCAAAATGGCGAAGATCACGCCCCCGATCGTGGACTCACAAACTTGTCACTTTCCTCTAAGACCGTTCACGCAGATGACTTCCTCAATAATAACGCTCAAGATGTAGCACCAGCCCTGCATGTCTCTACCACTTACCGCTATAACAGAGATCCAGACAAACTGCAAACATTAGCGAGTATGGGTGTATGTCCCCTCATCCAAGGATGGGGCAAGTCAGCTGACATTCTGAATCCCTTAGCCAGAACATTCTGCATACGAAGGACATGTCTATTCCCGGCACACAGCGCCAAACACTACTCGCTTTGAGGCCATCCTGTCAGAGATCCTCAAGGGACCCTCGCTTACGTACGCTTCTGGACTGAGTGCCTTCCACTCCCTGCTGGTGTTCCTCAACCCAAAACGCATCGCTATTGGCGAAGGATATCACGGCTGCCACGGCGTTATCGATATCCATAAGAAACTCACGGGGCTGCAGAAACTAGAGCTTGATTGCCCGGCCGAGGACCTGCAGCCGGGAGATATAGTGCACGTGGAAACACCGCTGAATCCCACTGGTGAAGCGAGAAACCTGAAAGCATATGCCGACAAGGCTCACTCGCGCGGCGCCTTCCTCACCGTAGATGCGACGTTCGCTCCGCCTCCTTTGCAGGACCCCTTTATCTGGGGTGCGGACATCGTCATGCACTCCGGGACGAAATACATCGGCGGGCATTCCGACATGCTTTGTGGAATTCTGTCCGTGAACCCGAAGTGGGGAAAGGATAAGTGGTGGGAGAAGCTGGAGGCGGAGAGGCTGCATTTGGGGAATGTGATGGGGAATATGGAGGGGTGGTTGGGTATTCGTAGTGTGAGGACTCTGGAAGTGCGGGTTGAGCGACAGGCGTTCAATGTCGGGAAGCTCGTTGGGTGGCTAAACTCTGCTCTCACCTCCACAGCTGAGGATACAGAGAGTAAGATCGTGCAAGCTGTGCTCGCGAAGATAGAGCATGCGAGTCTGCAGACAGCGGACATTGAGGATGGGTGGCTGCTAAAGCAGATGCCCAAGGGCTTTGGTCCGGTCTTCTCCATTGTGATGAAGGAAGAGCGGTTTGCGAAGAGACTGCCGAGTAAATTGGAGCTGTTCCACCATGCTACTAGTCTGGGTGGGGTTGAGAGTCTAATTGAATGGAGGACGATGACTGATTCTCTTGTTGACACACGATTATTGCGGATTAGCATTGGGATTGAGGGGTGGGAAGACCTGAGAGATGATTTACTGCAAGGCTTTGAAGCGCTTTTGGCTGAGACAAAGTGATGGGAGAGGTAACAGGTCGAGTAAAAATCCATTTGAGATGGCTGTTTGTTAGCGAAGCAAAAATTCCTTGCCAGTTGCTTTTTATCGCCTCATAAATGACATTTATTTTAGAAGTATTTGTGGTTCCAGTGCAAATGATCTGATTGAATTGGTTCTATCGCCGAAAGAGGAACATTTGCGCCCCTTTTCTCGCCGAGCAAATAATATCCCGAAAAGAAACCAAAAAAATTACAACAAAAATCAAGCGTCAAGAGATTTGTCCATGTAAATGCGTTTAAAAATACGAAACATCAAACAATGCCATCCATAAAACCTACGAAGGCCAAAGATATACGAAAGCTGCAAAAATATAAGGCCAGGATACCCCAGAGCAAGCTCTGCGATTAATATTTTCAGAAACCCGTCCTCGTACAACATTACACTTAGGTTGTGTTTGTAAAACTGTTTATTCGATTATATATACCCTACAGTTCGGCGCTTTGTCGGTATTTGATCTGGGCGGTGAAGTTCGCAAGTAGAGTAGGAGAGAAAGCTCGCTTAGGACTTCGTCGTAAAAGAAATAGGGGGAAGGCACGAATGTGGCATTTTGTCTGGGGCACCTTACAGCTCAATTTACTCCTTCTTCCAACCTGCATTCATAACTGAATATCCTCATTGCAACATGTCTATCAGGAACGGCCTCGAACTTAAGAGGCGCAATGGAGAAAGTCTCCCGCCCCTTGAGCGTGCTGTTATATGGCCGCCCGAGGTCATCAGCAGCACTCCATTAGGTGAAATCCGCGATGGTAAACCCTTCATTTCCAGCGATCCAGAGAACTAGATACTGACTGTACACAGCATCCGGCAACTGGTATCCGCGAGACATCGGACGCTCGTCTGTACTAGGCGACGCCGTAATCTTCCAATTCGGCGACACATTCTCCCACAAAGCGAACGGAACCTTCCAAGGCGTCTCAAGCAATACCGCTGCACTTGTTATCCAGAAAAGCAACCCTACTCTCACGGTGTATGCAAGCCATCCTCGTATCGATGCAATTCCGACCCTTATCCCCCTGACCAGGAAGGAAGACATTATGGGGTGGAAAATATGGAGCTTCAGTGGAACCGTAGAATTCGACAAACTTGGCAGTGGTGACGCATTTGGATGGACTTGGTTCCAGATGATGGAGAAGCAGGATTCGAAAACTGATGATTGGGTACTCAAGTGGACTGGTATTGCTAAGGTCGGATGTATTGACTGCCAGAAAAAGGTCTGGGCTCAGCGTGTTAAAGATGAGCTTTTCGGGGTAAGTCAAATGCTACACTCAGCTTGGAACACTTGAAATCGGTGCTGTTACTGTTCTTCTATCTAGGACTAGAGCTGATTGTGGTGCCATAGAGCGAAGAGCCTGCGCTTGGAGGCTTCTGCGCTGTCAAGGACGAACAATATGTTTACGTCTATGGATATAAGACTGGTAAAAGCTTTGGTATCGCACTGGGTCGCGTCAAAATTTGCGAGGCAGACGACAAGACAAAATATGAGTACTGGACAAGTCCTGGTGGTTGGACCTCTTCGAACGCGGCTTGTGACATCGTTTTTGAAGGTATGCAATAGAAGAATTTCTCACGGCTGAAGTATTGACATTGTTCCCAAAAGATTACTGACTAACAACGCTGACCTCATAAATCTGTAGGCATGGTACATGGACAAGTATTCAAGACGAAGATGTTTGGCGGCAATTCTCCCTACCAATGGGCTTTCATTGGTTGCAACAGTTTTGCAGATTCCAAAATACAAATGGGAAGAGCGGAGAGACCGGAAGGACCTTGGTTTATACACGAGTTGATTGGTACTTACAGAATAGATGCAGGGCAGAGCGCGGACTTTACATACTGCATGTATGTACATCCATGGTAAGCGCAGCGCCCCTTTTGGGAGTCTTGATTGAACCATGAGTGTCTCACAACTCTAAATCATCATCCTGAAATGAAAAGCAGCTAGCTGACTTTGCCTTACTCGTAGGGCATCGGATGAGAAGAAAGGAGACCTTTGCGTATCGTGGAGCGAGGGCGGAATGACTGGTGGTGTGCTTGCCAGCATGATCCGCCTGAAAACAGTACAATTACCTCATGGTGACTGAGATAATTAACTATCGAGAAATGCATCCTGACAGGCATAGCAAAAGAGACATTGATAAATGCAAATAGTCCTAGAACAGAACTCGACTTGAATTGATTGATTATCACCCCCGCATTGATTGGAAATCAGACGTTGACTAAGACAACAGACTTGGGTACAAGCAGGCAAAGCAGAAATCAACAATGAGATCCATTCAACGTAGAATTTACCAGGTTTTTGGAGCTCGGTGCAAGATCTAACTTATAAGCTCCTGGTATGGAAGTAGTAGTGCTTCGTACTCTCATTCAATATGGGCTTGCCACTTCTCTCAGCCTGGCTATCATTATGAATCGGGCCATAAGAAATTTGGCACTGTTTCCCCATTTGATCAATGAGTCTGATAGATGCCACATGACAACTTTATTACAAAAAAACACTTTCTAGAATAGTCTCCTGAAGTAGCGGCAGATGTGATTAGTAATACTCGCTTAGATTACGAGAGGCTCTCGTCTCGAAGCTTCATATCTTGAACTTTTGCTGGCTCGTCCCTCCAAAAAACATTCCTCGATACTAACGCCCGAAATTGTATACAGACTACAAACCGAGGACAATATCAAAAAGCGCATAACTTCAAGACTGTTACAGCTTCACCTCGGATCACATTCCTGTCGTCGGCGCAAACCTCCAACCTCCAAAACCACCTCTAAACCCAACCAACACCTCTTCCCCTCCGCCACCAAACAACAACCCTCACCATGGCGAACTACCTCGCCTCGATCTTCGGAACCGAAGCCGACAAAGTAAACTGCTCCTTCTACTACAAAATCGGCGCCTGCCGCCACGGCGACCGCTGCTCCCGCAAACACGTCAAGCCCTCGTACTCGCAAACCATCCTCCTCCCGAACCTGTACCAGAACCCCGCCTACGACCCAAAGAACAAGATGAACGCCAGCCAGCTGCAGAACCATTTCGATGCCTTCTACGAGGATTTCTGGTGCGAGATGTGCAAGTTTGGAGAGATCGAGGAGGTGGTTGTATGCGACAACAATAACGATCGTAGGTTTTTTCCTTCCTTTCCTTTGCCATCGAGAATCTCTGTAGCAAATCACTGACCCAAACCTTTCCTACCAAACAGATCTCATCGGCAACGTCTACGCGCGATTCAAATACGAAGACAGCGCGCAAAAAGCCTGCGACGCGCTGAACTCGCGCTGGTACTCGGCGCGGCCCATCTACTGCGAGCTCTCGCCCGTGACGGATTTCCGCGAGGCGTGCTGCCGGCTGAACAGCGGCGAGGGCTGCGTGCGCGGCGGCTTCTGCAATTTCATCCACAGGAAGAATCCCAGCGCCGAGCTGGACCGCGAGTTGGAGCTTAGTACGAAGAAGTGGCTGCGTCTGAGGGGTAGGGATGAGAGGAGTCAGAGTCGCAGTCCTAGTCCGGAGCCGACGCGGAAGAGGTATTAGGTGGTGAGTGGGAGTGTGAGTGTGAGGGTATGAGGAATAGGCTGTGGAGAGCGCAATAATGGCGATATGGGGATGAGGAAGGAGTTTGTTTGAGCGTAATCCAGGAAGCGCGCTGATGGGAGGGAGGATGGTAGAAGTTACGGAAGCCTGGCTTGTGTTGATTGAAGAATGGACGGCAATATTTGGCATGGCGTTCAGGGTATCTTTAAATTCTTACAAAAATATTGTACTATACGATAGCGGATTTCTCGCACCAAAATTACATCTGCATCTAAACGCAGTTCCACAAAGGCAAAACTGTCTCGTTTGATGTTGAAAAATCATGTATCCGTAAAATTGATTGGTGTATCTGTCTGTCTGCCCTGTAGTTTATACATAGGCCCTCATCAAGCTTGCGTGAACCCATTCCTCATAGAATAAAAACGCCTTCTAATTCCCCAACCTGCCCTATACCCCTTTTATGCTTCAGCATCATGATACTCATCAACGCTATGCGTATCCGTGTCCTCCCTCTGCAGTGCTTGCTTAACAGGCAAAGCCGCCTTCATATCATGGAAATCAAGCAGAGTTCCATGCCCGTCAGCATTTGATGTGCTCGTATGAGACAATGTGCTTTCCAGTTCTTTCTGTTGCTCTCCACCGTTCTCTGTCTGTGCTGCTTTTAGATCAGCGGGGATTTGCGGCTGTGCTGGAGTTTCATTTTGGCCGAAGTCTATGAGGTCGCTTGCTCCTGCTGGAGCCGGAGCCGGTACCGGAGCTGGTGCTGGTGGAGCGGGCGCTGCTTGTGAAGGAGTCTTGGTGGAGATGACGGATGGATTGCGTTTGGGGATAGGATTCTTTTCATTGGACTTTTGGCCGCGGAGGATAGGTGTAACAGCTAAGATTTGTTCGACCTGCTTCTCGGGTGTTGCACCGTCACTGTGTTGTTAGTAACCTAAATTGGCTGTTTTAGATGGGATAACCCACATGTTTGCGTTTAAGATCCAGTCTAGATCTTCTTCTCCTTCATCTATACCGCCCGGACCTCCTTGAACTGGTCTGAATAGCCTTGGCACCCATTCAACCCCCTCCTCAGCCCGCTTCGCGGCTTCATCTCGTTGCATGTCTTCGATTTTCGTCTTCTCGTCGGTGGCTACCACGTGATTTCGTTCTTTAACAGCTTGGGCAGTGCTCAGCCATAACTTTTGAGATTCGCGCTCATCTTGCTCTCCAATTGGTCGTGAGGTTGGAGGCGTGTGCCTTGCTTTCGTAGCATCGAATAGTAGATCTTTCTTGCCAGTCTGTACCTAATTAGCAAAGTATCAGGACATTTCTTCGAAAATCCTACCTTCAAATCTTTAATCCACATCTCATTCGTCCACATCCCAGATAGCTCATAAAGCACTTCCCCTGTTTTCTCGTTCTTGATCGTTCCACCAATAGCATTGTACGTTCCACCAAAGTATCCCTTCGTTTTGAACTCTACATCCGCAGAAAGACCCAACTCAGGACAACGCACAAAACTGTGATCTCCAAGCTCATATTTCATTTTGCCAAACAAGATACCTCGTGCATACATATTCGGCTGGGAAATGATGTATCGTTCGCCTTTTGGCCCCTTTCCGCGGTTCAAGAAGCTGAGGAAAGCGATTCCTTCCATCATACTCGCTGCAGAGTTACCCAAGAATTTACTTCGAGGCTTGAGGGTTCCATCAATTCGGATATGGTGCTCGGGGGCCATGTAGAAATAGCTGGATTTGGGAGGATGGTGGGAGGTTTGTTCCGAGATGTAGTAACCTCTCGTTCCGTCTGGGAAATCCCAGTATCCTGTGAAGATCTCCCCCAGAATTGGGTTAAGTGGTTTCTTAACTCCCCTATATTCTAATTAATATTACATCTAGGAGGAAATCGAAAGATAGAGCATACGGTGGTTTGATATGCCATCCACTTAGATAGAACTTGACCACAGACACAAATCTCTGAACAGGGTCGTCCAGCTCTGGTATTGGCAGCAGCATCTCCGGGTGTGCCATGAAGCTGTATAATGTTAGCCCTCATCCTCAATATTATCCCAGATTGAGACATACTTTGTGATCCGCTCCAACATGCTCCTGGGCTCCAAGATGAAAGTTGGCAGCACAACCCGGCTCAGATCCGCACCCGGCCGTAGCTGCGAGATGATATGTGAAAGAACTGCATCCCACGTTAGCCATCCACCCTTTCTTCCCATCGTTGAAGCTCACCATTGCCCTGATCAGGCTCTACAACCGTAGTCTCGTCTTCCGCGCCATCCGACCTGCTATCATCTACCGAAGACCTATTGCCTGGTGTCGCAAATTCTCATTAGCATCTCTCCGCCCCAAAATTCGCAGACAACGGTGCATTGGGGGATGCAAGAGAGGGGCAATAAGGCAGCATAGTATATACATACTCGCACTTGCCGCGGAAGCCCGGCGATGTGAATGCCCCAAACTGACCATCCTGCCAATATGTCTGCTGTGGCTGTTGTGTTCTGTATCTGGAGCGTGAGATTCTGATTTGGTATTGAGTACTGTAGTTGCTGGATACCTAAAGGTACAGAGTCCAGGCCGATGATGGGTAAGGTAGTGCAGTGAACGCAGCGGTTGGATCGGAGCAGAACAGGCAAATGACGCAGGCTGCAAATCTTACTCTTTTTACGAGTACTCGTATGCGTACGCTCTGTAGGGTTGGGTGGGGTGCGTGGGTGGCTTCTTGCTAGGGCGTCAGCGTACCTTCGTAGGGTGGTCAGGCTGTCAAGTGGTAAGTAGAGGGGTGCAGTACAACCTGGAAGTACAAATCTCACTGGAGTTGGTGGGGTTCGTCATCATCCAAGGCCAGGGTTGGGATGCTACCTAAGGTACCTAGGTATATATAGGTATATATTTCTACGGAGTAATGCACAGTATCCCACGTTATTCACATTCTATTTATCTTTTTATGAGTAAACTGTATATTAGTTTGTCTTTTTGTTGCTTCGAGGTGCAGTGCACTGCACCGCAAAAGAGGGGTCAGACAGCAGACTCATCCCATCTGCCATGCCTCAAGCATGCCAAGCCAAGATGGCGGCTGCGCTGGCTATGCAAAAGCCTTCCCTGGCGAGCCTGGTCCTGGTGTCCCTTTCTATCGCATCTTGCATTTTATCTCACTATACCTGCGTATATGTACCCGGTGTTGCCCACTACCTTGCTCCAATGACATCCTTTTACTTCTACTAGCCCACGTTGTAAGTGGTTGACTCCCATCTGTTATATATTTAATTAATAACAACCCAAAAGACGCACTTGCAGTGTTTTCACTCTTTCCCCTCGTCCTCGCGTCGTGCTGCCCCGGCAGCTTTTCCCCCACGTACTTCTTCTCCTTCAGGCTTTGCAAATCTCGGACGCCTAAAATAAGGAGATGATAAAATCAAGTGAACAAGTGAGCTGGTGGACTTGCGATGAGTAGTTCGTGATGATTGAAGGGAGCTAAGGAAGACAGACATACTATGTTCAATGATGCTAATTCAGCAAGATGGAAAGGAGAGACCATCACATCGCAGACTTGTTGCATATTCAGTCAGAAGCCTCAAGCACTTCTCGCGACCAACTGTTTCAACGCATCTGTCCATTCCTCGAGTTATTACAGCGGTCATAAACGTAAGCTATTATATAAACACCCTCATACACGAATTATGTTATCCACATCCCGTCTTCCTAATCCAAGCACCCATCTATTCCGTCCCATCGGAATAGCCATCCAACCAACAACCCTTCCTTTATTTATCGTATCCATCCTGAGTAGTGTTGAGAAAAAGAAAAAAAGACAACGCTGTACTGTGTGCATATAAACTCAATCGTGCCTCCCTTCCCGTCCATACTCCAGCCACAATACATACAAAGGCGACTCATGTGCCTCCTAAACGCCAGGCGTACTTTTTTGCTCTCTGATTGAAGATAAGAAAATTCGTTGCGTGGTGTGTTTGGTGCGCGGGAAGAGAATCTATAGGCGATTCCTAGGAGACAGAGTGTATTTATTGTGTGTGTCTGTCTGTTTCAATGTCGTTGATTCTCCATAGACGAAGCACCACTATACCGTCCCCCGTCGACAACTTCAGCCGACGCGCCTAGGAAATCAGGATTATCGACCTGATTGACAGTTTGTATGCTATGGTGCTGCACAAAGCCGACACTCGTGGGTCGATCGTCCCTGAAATCAGCTCCAAAGTGGCCTAGTGCCCCAGATGGGGTTCGGGAATGGCCTCCGGTCTCAGGCGTTACCATGCTCGAGTTTGAGGATATGGTCGATTGTCGGTTGTGGGAATTAGTTCGCTCAAAGGGGAGGCGTGCGTCAAGCGATGATTGTCCTTTACGATGCAAGAATTCAGCTCCGGGTTGGTCGAGATCCACATTTTGTGATTTCCGCCTCGAGCTCTTCCGAGGCACTGTTGGTGTTCTGCTTATTTGACCAGGCAGACCAGGTACCAAAGGAACGTTGCTCGCCATGGCTCGTCTTGAGCTTGCTTTTGATGTAGCTTTCGAGGGAAATCTGCTCGGTAATTCAATGCCCTCATCTGGAAGTTGGAGCCCGGGGATAGATGGTGGGATATCGGATATCCTGGTTAACTCAAAGCTATCATCGTCGCTTTGTGAACCTTCGTCCTCTGACTCGAGAGGGCTGACGAGATTGTCATCTTCATGCGAATCTTTGGCCTCTGCTACAGCTTCCGCGTGGGCTGTAGCTCGGGATGGCCCAGCATGAACAGACTCATCATCTGAATCAATTGGCCCATTCCGAACGCCTCCAGTAGCAACCGGAACTCCTTCTGGGGGTGTTTCTTCTCCGTGACGTTTCATTCCTGGTGGCATCCGTGAGCTTCTCACAACCTCAAACCCCTTGCCCTTTTCCTTCGTCTTTCCTCCAAATAGGCTCTTTAACCAGCCTGCGGCCGAAGCCGCGGGACCAGTAGGATCTGCAGGACCTGTTCGTATCCTTCGACTCGGCACATTGGCATTGAGGGCCGGGCCACGAACGCCGTAATAGAAGTCAACTTCACGGGTAGTATAATCGGCCTGTGACCGTCTGGGCTCGTCACTGCCATCTACTGGTTGGGGCGGGAGTATAGGGGTGGCTCTTCCGGAAATTGATGGCCCCTCATCAAGCTGATCAGGCGTACCGGATCCGGGTTGACTCCATCTCTTGTTCGCCCAATCTGCACTTGCCCACGAGCCTCTACTTCTATCCCCTGGTGAGTCTTGATTTCCCTCCAACGTTGGCCTGCGTGCCCTAGGCGGTCGGTAATAGTATGGATGTGCTGTTTCTGCAGCAGCTATTCCGCTAATTGGGCCACGGTCTCGACCTAGTCCTGATGGAGCTGCTGCCGAAGGTAGGAAAGAGAAGGCGCTAGCTTCACCAGGAGTAGTTGGCGTATATGAGCTTCCAGCACTGGTAAGTTGGTGAGGAGGTATTGCCCCATAGGCATCGAGCGAGTCCAGGCCAGAGCTTTGTCGGTTCAGAAGTATGCCGGTACTACCAGCAGATTGACTTCTGAGTCTCCCGCTACCATCCATCATATACGATTTCCTCTCATCATCACCGTTGAGCATGGCAGCACTGGAAAGCTGGCTCTGTCTCGACGCTCCATCCCGACGAGGTAGGCGCCGAGATAGTTGACGCATGCCGAATACTTTGACCAGTCCACCTCTGGCAGCTCCACGATCATCACCTCCAGCGCCAGCCATCCGAGCTCCAACCTCGACAATTGTCTGTATAGCATTAAGTAGGAATCCGAAAACTAGCACAACAGCGTGCATTAAAAGAATGGCGTATCCAATCCAGCCCTTCGACCCATCATTGACATCCAAGGAAGGAGCAAAAGAAATCATTAGAAAGACGGTAGTAAGTCTGAGAGCCGAGAAAAAAGTATGATAAGCATTCATCGATGTGGGCGAATGAAATGGGCGGAACGCATGAATTGTTAGAATGAAGATGATTTCGCAAATCGCTAAAAGCGCGATTTGTGCAATACCAGACGGCTGAACAGCCCCAATAGCAACTCCTCGAACGACGGTAACGAAGACAGGGACGAGGGCAAAAGAGGCGGCATTGTCGGTGTAGGTGTTATACATAGACCCATAAAGGAGCACAGTTGGAAGGTCATCGAAGAGATAGGACTTGGGCCTTGTTCTGCCAATAAACCAAAGCAACCACACCCCAAAAACAAGAATCAGGACCAGCATCACCACTGCCAATGCTACCGCAAACGCAGGCGATTTCCCAGCTACCACCAATTGGAACATGGATAAAGCCACTATCGGCAGCAGGAAGTAGTTGAAGACGATCCTGATAACATTGCCCACTGAAAATGGTAGGTTTTTCGCTCTTAGATCCTCTTCTGCGGTTTTGTTGACATGTCGGTATACCCAGCGCAACAGGAAACCACCTTGAATCAAAACCAACACAGCCGCAATGATGACCAGGAGCCAGATAGCCATTCCAGCCCACACATCCGTCACTTCGTTCATGCCAACCAACTGCCGCAGGTGGTCAAGGCCATATTTCCCATGTGTAACATATATACCATCAACTAGACTGTCCGTTCCATTTCCGCTACTAACGAAACTTTGGTTGAACATGAGGGCGGACCAGGAGACCTTGCTGACAATAGGTTGGTAGAATCCTGGATAGTTCAGTGACAGACCCCCAGTCAGAGCAATGAACTGGATATATTGCAAGCAGTCTCCAAATCCGGGAGTAACCAAGCGGAGAAGATCTTCGTCTCGTCCATAATTCGTAGTCCACCGGAATGTGTCTGTGGTACCCCAAGGACTAAATATCCCAGCGAACGCAGTCGCAAAACCAACGAAGAGGAGGATCACGAGTGGAAGGAAGGTAAGGACACCGCTGAGGGTGCTTCCTAGATCCGGCGTAATACTCGAAGAGATACAACCAATGGAAGTAGCGTCTAAATTTCCGTACTTGATCTGGAGGGTGGTAGCGAAGGACGTGAATGCGTAGCTGCTGTAGAAGTCATGCGTAAAATTGAAAGATGGTAGGAAGGCCGGATTGCTCGCATTCAAATGAAAGGGATCAGTCCTACATAAATAATCAGTGATCTTCTCTCAAGGGTACATGAGAAAACGCAACTTACGCATTTGCATAGAAGGCCGGAGCAAGGGGACAAGTAGCGTTCACCAGAACATCGCAGAAAGCGTCGGAGTGGTCGTAGGGTTCGTAGGTCAAGACCTCGACCTTATTAGAGAGTGTTGTAAGCTTTGGGTTCGTGGAGTCTTCATTCGGAATGCTGATAATCTTGCCACCCAGATTAGTCTCATTACTCTGCCAGTATTTGTCGTCGTTCCAAGCAGGAAGGTTGACCACTAGATTATCCGGGCCTGATCCCGTAACGTTTCCCCATACTATGACTTGCAACGTATGCCTTGGGTCCGTAGTGTTGAATCGGGCGTCCATGAACAAGGGAACGAATTGTAGTTGCTTTGGTTGGCCACTCTCGCCGTTCTGGTAAGCCTCGGACAGGCAGTTGTTGAAGTCGATCAGGACGGCAGACGCGGGGGAAATGCAGAGACTTGTGATCAGGGCGAGAAGATATACTAAAGTGCTAAAAGAGCGTGTGTGTCGCCGCCTCGGGAGGACCATATCTGCTCTGCGGTTGCGAATCGTGGGCTGATACCCCTTTGAGGGGAAATGGAGGTTCGAGAGTTGCCCATCGACTGCCTCACACGGGCCTGCTGTCTGCCATTCTTCTCTCGAGTCCGCAGACATTGTTATCGGCATGCCTTGACCGCTCGTTCCAACATGGTCACCGTGATGTTCCTGGATGGCCTGATCGTTGTATTCCGACTTTTCCATGGCATTCGTTCACAAACGGCCGTGACATCGACAAGTGGCGGTCGTGCCTCCTACAGAACAGTGTAGTCGAAGTGATTTGCTCAGAACGCCATCCTCAAGAGCCGGACGATTCTTTTAGAGGTGTGAGAGTCGCTGCTGCGGAGGATGGCAATGGCAATGCAGCGTGGCGTGGAGTGTATGTCTCGATATTGTGAGGTGAAAGGAGTGAGATGTTGTTTATCGCGGCCGCCCAAAAAAAAGTCCCGACTCGCTCGACTACAGTACTGTACCACTCACTATGTGCTTCTAGGGCGGAAAAGTACAAGTCGTCGCGATACACAAAAGACTAGAACGCAGTGTGTGTGAACGAAGTCAGGAAGCTTTGCAAGCGCGGGAAGCCAGGCCAGGCACAGGGCGGAATGATAACACAGGTTCTAAGGGGAGGGCTCGTCACAGCTCGTATTCTACCTCCGTATTTCTTACTTGGAGATGCTGCGCATCATGCTAACTCGTTATGCTCGCGGCGCAATCGCAATAACAAATTGCTGCAACTGCGCTGTAAATAAATAGAGGGTTGTAATACTGACATTACGTTACAGTACAATACAATACAATACAATCCTGTCCATACCGTAGATGGACTATTTCTTTTGTTTACATTACTAGTCAGTCACTTTCTGCTGCATCTAGATATGTACCTCCCTCCTTAGCCCAACATCCACAATCGACCCCGTCGCCCATCTTTTTTGCGAGACATGATTGGGGGACCAACCCTGCTATTTCGGGATCTTCACAAATCTGGGATTTCTGGCCTATGACGACGTGCGAATCGGTTGACAAGGAGAATCACGTGGCGCTTTGGAAATGTCATATGGACCGGACTCTACTCCGTAAGCCCAAGCTTCCGAGTCGGTGCGGTGCGGTGCGGGTGCTATTGATTGGTATGAAAGTTTTACTCCAACCATAGTTGGCAGTTTTAGTAGACACGCCAGACACGTCAACCATGAGAATCGTGGCTTGTCTTGTTGTTGGCGCTTCAGACGTCTATTACTTCATGATTCGTGATGGAAAGTCAAGGCTCCAACTGATTCCAAGCCCCCGTGGGATATCATCCGTAAATGCTGCAAATCTCTAGTTCTGACTCCGCTGAATGCTCCCAAAAGTCTGCCAACTTTTCGCTCCGCTGCAAAGTTATCATTATTACCTCCTGACTGATGCCATCCGTGATGCCATTTTGGAGCGCGCCGGCAATGCTTCTGCAAATCTATCACGCTCTGTGGAGTGTGAGTACGAGGACCTCAAGAAATGAATAGAAACTTACCAGAATCAGTGTCAAAAACAATCGTGATGTCGTCGTGTTCTCCTGGATACTCGGGCATATCCAAACAAACAAACTCATGGCCAACTGAGCCTTCCTCCTCTCCACGAGCCTTTGGCATTGCAAATTTTGCATCGACGATCTTTAATGAGTGTTTGCCACTTCGGCTGGACATTTCAAAGACGTCGGTCGATTTTAAAGTGAAGTTCATACAATCTCCATGGTTGAAGTTCTCGAAGAAAGCAACTAGCTGAACAACCTTCTCTCGTCGAACAACTTGCAACCGAGTAGAGGCAGCATCCCACTTCTTATAGATTGGGACCACCATTCGTCGACGAGATATATTAAACGAGGTTGCCATGCCATCGTAGAGGACTACAAAGCCTGTTACAGCTGCTTGGAACAGATGCAATTCCTGGAGCCCCGGGAACAAGTATGTCCGAGTAGATTGGGACTTCTCCACCATTCCTAACAGTTCTGCAAGCTCATGCGGTAACTCCCGTGAGACCTGTGACTCAGTGACAGATATAGTCATATCTTCTTGCCGTTGCCGTAAAAGTTTTAGTTCTTTGGAGACCTTAACATCAAGGCGAAGTTGCAATTCGCCGGGCGCGACATTGATACGATCTGTAAGACGTCCAGTCTTGAAATCAAGAACTACGCGCAAATGATCAGAGAGAACAGCGTTGGTGCCTTCCAGGTCGCCTTCATATTCATTGAAGATGCGGAAGTTCTGCCAATCGAGGATCTTAAGACACGTAGAGTTTGTCGCCCCAAAAGAGTGTCCAGCGATGGAGAAGGCCTTCATCGCTCCTTCAGCAACAACATCCTCCCCATCTCTAAGTGCAGTTCCCGTTAGAAGTGTATGCAGATGAGCTCGTTCGCTTGCATCGTTGAAGCCGAAGACTACTTTGTAATTTGATTTTAGATTGTGAATTTTCAAATCGAGGGCCGGTTGGCCATCTTCTCCACGAAGGAAATTGAATTGGATTGGAAGCTTTGGTGGAAGGTCTTGGTCAATCCCTCTCAGGGTTTTTGTCTGGGGGCTTGTATTCAGGGCAATTCGAAAGCCTCGGTGCATGGTGCGAACTCCAGTCGCAGCTTTGTCAACAAAGATCTTCTCAAACACTCGCAGTTGACAGTTGGGTAAGATGTCCTTCGGAAATCTAGATTCGGGATTCTGGTCAATATATTTGAAGTTCTTAAGAACAGCCTCAAAAATGACATCTTCGCCGCGACGCTGAATCAAGCTTGCGTGGATCTTAGTCTGATAATCATATGATCCCCAAATGAACCGGTAGTCCTGCTCGGAGCAGTGAAGACGTAGAACGAAACCTCGCGGTAACTCTACCTTGAGGGAATTGGATTTCGACTGCCATGAGACATCATCCCATGTTGGTCCAAGATTTCCATCTTCTTGGATGCATAGTTGTAGCGAGCCATCTTGACTTGTAATCATAGCTTTCAGCTCCTTTTCCTTCACACCGCGAATCAGAGATAACAATAATGGAGCTCGGTAGTACTGTGATGCAGCCTCTTCCTCCAAAATGCCTTGAACAAACATACGCCCATAGCAGAAGGTCCAACTTGAATCTCCCAAGGGAAAAGCATCCGAAATAACAATCGCTAGGGTGTGTCGTTGACTCGCGACCAGGGATCGATTTCCTTCGTCGTGAACCCATATAGTGTTATCCAGACCCTGTGGTAGCACCGCATCCTCTCGTGGTAGAAGATCGTTGCGTTTCATTGACATGGTCAACTTTCTCAACCCAGATAGGACGTTTTGGTGGGATTCCAGTATGGCGACCGCATACACATCAGAGCCATCCGTTCTAGACTTAAGATCCGATACTTGATCCCCGACGGCCTCTATGATCCAGAGCGCTTTACCAAGATCCGAATAAGATTGTTGACGCATGAAAGCGTTGGCTTGTTGGGCCTGGGGTGACTTGGGTCGCTCTCTCGCTGTGGCCTCTAGATTCATTCTCCCTCTCAGGAACCACCACAGAGCCGCTCTTACGGACTCCTCGAGAGAACACGTCGAAATTGGCTTGACAGACTCTGCAGCTAAGCGGAACAGAGTATATAAATGAGCAACTCGTCTCGAGAAATCCTGGAGAGCTTCATCTCCTATAGCAAGCACAGCCGACTGCATAGTTGGAGTTCGTGACAGTGTGAATGGATTGTCTGTACTGCCCGATGATTTCGACAAGCCTATCGTTGGCGTGCGAGATAAGGTGTGAGGGTATTCCATTAGGGGAGTTGGATTGGGAGTCGTTTGCAAAGTGGATGTACGAGATAAAGGGACGAGGCTCTCTGTGATAGAGTTTGCTGGTGACCTATGTGACGCCTGTCCTGTTGAAGTACGAGATAGAGGGATAGGACTGCCGGAGATAGAGGCTGACTTCTGAGAGTCAGTCGGTGTTTGAGGCCGCCCAGGAACAAGCTGGTCTGGCAAGCCAGGCGAAGCAGATATGATGCTGTTTCTCATCGTATTCATATGAAGCTCCCTTAACTGAGGGGTGAGTTCAGGATCAAGAGCTTGGGAGGGTCCTGGCTGTAGGTGGTCCACGTCTGGGGAGCGCGCGGCATGTAAAGCTCTACCTTCAGCTGCTTGCATTTCTGCCTTCACTCTGGCTGCAAATGAGGTTGGATCATATGGGTCCGTCTTTATAGAAACATTGTTTGAATAATCATCCTCAGTAGTTATACGTGGGGTACGAGCTGAACTTTCAGCAAAGCTCCTTTGTTCTGGTATTGATTCAAAACCGGTCTGTGTACGGCGCATAGGCCCAGGTTGAAAGTCTTGTGTGTTTCCGGGGGCTCCAGTAGCATTTGGCATATACGCAGGAGGGCGTACTTGATCTGGAGGTGGCTGATGGCGGGGTGGTTGAGACTGTGACCTCCTCGCACCTATCTCAGAGACTGGTGAAGTAGCTTCATCGCCCCCATGTCCTATTATTTCGGGATTTTCTTTGGTGAATCGAACGGACAATCCCTTTCTACTTGGTTTCGGACTGGCTGGCCGGCCTTTCTTGGCCCTTCCAACACTTTGTACCTCGGCAGCTGTTGGCCATCTCCGCGCGCTATTCGTATCGATTCGGGATAGAGATGGTGGATTAGGAGGGCCCTCAACCGGCATCATATGTAGCTTATCTGACGATCCATGAAGGAATGCGTGGACCTCGACATCGGCATCGTTCGCTGTCTTCTTGTCCTTGAAGAGCTTCCCCATGAACTTGCTCTTGTATTTGTGCACATTTTCCCGGCCAGAACCCGTGTTCTCGTCCATGGCCGCGCGGCTGGTATGGCTAAGGACTCGAAGCTGCGAAGAAAGTCAAAGGAGGAGGTTGATGGTAAAGTGAAAAATGAAAGTCAAGCAACACCAACCAACCCCAACACGGATATTAAGAAAGGGCGCGCTTGAAGGAGTGTTGTCGTGGTGGTGCAGTTTGTCGCCGCGACTCAATTCACAATGGACCTATGAACAAGGTGCAGTTGGGCGATTGAAGCAGCAGCAGCATTGAAAGGACAAAGTAGTGTAATGTGTCGAAGCATGACTTAACGATCAACCTTCGTGGTCAGCAACAAGGCCACCTCAGGGTTTCAGGAGGCAGGAAGCCCCCACCGCCGTATCGTATCGTTGCATGGATTAACTTTCACTGGTTGGGCTGAGCGCGGGCGCGGCAGGGGCAGGAGTGATCGTCTTATCTAATCTCCATGTGATAACGAAGGAGTAACAATATGGACAATCATTGTCGCTGTGCGGATGAAGAATGAAAGAAATATCATGGGGTTCTGTTTACCTACGGTACGGTACGGTACGGTACTCCTGGCTGCGCTGCTCTGGCAAGCCCAATATGGATCACATCGTATGGAATAAAGTAGATGATTGAGATGGAGACCGACAGATGCTCCTCAAGGGGAACCGCAGCGATCAGTCTCAATATACGGCCTTTTCCAGTGCTTATGATGCTGATGTGAACTGAGTAGGAAGACTCATAGGTATATTCTTTTTTTGTAGTTACGTAAGTGTTAGTTAACGTTACTGTCACTGCTGCCGGGAGTGATGCCGGTGTTGTACGCCCGGACTAAATAATGTTTGATCTCACGGGGCCGTGTGTCCCACGTTCTCTGGTGTAGATGATAGGCACCTCAATACGCACTACTACACTACACTACCTAGGAGCAAGGCAAGTTACCTAACGAAGAAGACGAAGAATGCTACCTGCAGCAGAAGAAGCAGCAGCCAATAATGCCACCTTTGCAGTCTTCGGAGAACCTGCTTAACTGTACTCCTACAGCAGCTTCGATATCCTCCTCTTCCCTGCTCTGCTGAGTTTCATGCAACTATTCCCGACTATAGCTACGGTATTCCCAATGGAATGGTCTAAACCAAAACCGGTGAAGCTACCTATGTGGGCTGTCCAACCCCAGGTTAGCCTACCCAGGCTAGGTAGATCTCCAATGCAGCAGAAGCGCGTAGCTATTCCCTGTTTGCACCCTGGGTTTTAAAAGTACGGAGTACGGAGTAAATTACCTAGGTATTTACGTTGAAATGTTACAAGATACATCCGCGTCATAAGTCCATAAATCAGGCCCAATGCGTAATAGAGATCTGCTACTATTATTTATGGAATCTGATATTAATTAATACATTTTCTTTGCCTACATACCTAGGTACCTACCTATTTATTGCATTGCATTGCAAAATCCAATCCAATCCATCCCATTCAATACCTACAGTACCTAGGTAGGTAGACCATAACCATAACCTTAAATTCGCGCATTTCCCGCAAGGCCAGGCCAGCGCCAGCGCCAGCGCCAGAGCCCGTCTCATAGCTTCGCCTAGCGTTTCGTCATAGTGAGGAGCTGAGCCTGTCAAGCTGAGAAGCTCAGCAGAGCTCCGCAAACTCTAGACAACACAGCGAAGACCCGTCCGCCACTATTCACTCCGTTTGCTAACCCCACGTCCTTCCTGCCATCTAAACTTCCTTTCTTTTGGTGCCCTTCCAACCCCCCCAGCCTGCCTCGTTCGATTCGCATCGCTGGTCATTCAATTGTCCGGAATCGCATGTCAACGACAGGCATCGATTGACCTCTGACACTGACACTGACACTGACACGACCTTTTCTCACAGCAATCATGTCTTTGAATGGATCAGCCGCCGAGTTGAAAGCTCAAGGTGTTGAGGAATCTGCCCGGGACCCAAACTCCTCCACTACCGCCAATGATGCACAGCGCAAAATCGTCCAGGAGAGTCAGAAGGCCGGTGTAGCAGCATTTACCTTTGACCCAGATGCGACTCCCGAGCAAAAAGCAGCCCAGGCGAGAGCTGTAAGTATATACTATTGTGCATGATTAGGTGCCACTAAACTAATGACTTGCTTTCCAGCGTGTGCCAGAGGGCTTCCACCATGAACACAAATCCAAGGGCATTGCCATTCCCACAGATATAGATGATGGCAAACCTGGGGCGTACAATCTCCCTTCACCCTCGACTGCAGGAGCTATGGCAGCACCCAAAGCTGCGGCGAAAAACAGCGCGGGAAAACCTTTAACCAATGGACACATTGATGCAGATGACGAGGATAGATGGATTGAGAGGACTGGATGGGCACCCAAGTTTGGCTCCGGCCCGGAGTCAATAGAGGGCGAGAGTTTAGCAGATCACCAAACATGGGTAGAGGGCAAACTTGAAGACAAATTCTTTGGAGGTAAACACAATATCCTTTTCTACATTGAGTTCTGCTAATTTATCCTTCGCAGACTGGTACCATAACACAGCGGTTATTGTATTCGCCTGTCTAGCCTCGTGGCTTGTGGCAACATTAGGAGGTGGCCTTGCTTGGGTATTCCTCATTATGGCAACATGTGGCACGTATTATCGAACCTCGATCCGTCGAGTAAGACGAAACTTCCGAGACGACATCAACCGGGAACTTGCCAAACATAGGCTAGAGACGGAGACAGAGAGTTTGGAATGGATTAATAGTTTCATGGTCAAGTTTTGGCCTATTTTCCAGCCAGTCCTTGCCGAAACTATCATCAACTCAGTCGATCAAGTCCTCAGTACGTCTACACCGGCTTTCTTGGATAGTCTTCGAATGAAAACATTTACCCTGGGATCCAAGCCTCCCCGAATGGAGCACGTGAAGACCTATCCCAAGGCTGAAGACGATGTTGTTCTGATGGACTGGAAATTCAGTTTCACCCCGACAGATCAATCCGACATGACTTCTCGCCAAATAAGGAACAAGGTCAACCCGAAAGTTGTTCTTGAAATCAGAATTGGCAAAGCCATGATCAGTAAGGGTTTGGATGTGATTGTGGAAGACATGGCATTTTCTGGTCTCATGCAGGTCAGAATCAAGCTCCAAATACCATTTCCCCACATCGAAAAGGTTGAGATCTGCTTCCTAGAAAAGCCGCACATCGATTATGTCTGCAAACCCCTTGGAGGCGATACCTTAGGCTTTGATATCAATTTTATTCCTGGTATGCAACTTCTCCAAACATCTCCATTCCCTTGTCAGATAATTTGTGTTATTTGGATGTCTCAATCGCTCTGAGACATTCAAAGATACTGCCGAACTTTCGAGCTCCATAATACGTCCCTCAGGATAACAATACTAACTCTGCAATTCACAGGTCTGGAGACTTTCATCCTGGACCAAATCCACGCGAACATTGGTCCTATCATGTATGCCCCAAATGTCTTCCCAATTGAGGTGGCCAAGATGCTGTCGGGCTCTGCAGTAGACCAAGCAATTGGTGTTATGGCCGTAACACTTCACGGTGCACAGGGCCTTAAAAATCCCGATAAATTTGCCGGTACTCCTGATCCGTACACTGTGCTATCGTTCAATAACGGAGCTGCTCTGGCGCAAACGAAGATCATCAAAGAGAACGCGAATCCTAGATGGAACGAGACGATGTATATTATCGTCACATCATTCAACGATGTTCTCACATTACAAACATTCGACTACAATGAGTATCGAAAGGACAAGGAGTTGGGTACCGCAACTTTCCCATTAGAAAGAGTGCAAGAGGTCACGGAGTATGAGAATGAGCAGCTAGAGGTTATGGCCAATGGCAAGCCTCGTGGAGTTATCTTGTCTGATATTCGCTTTTTCCCCGTTCTCGAGGGTCGGGACCTCCCAGATGGTAAGAAAGAACCTCCGCCAGAGTCCAACACCGGAATTGCACGAATCACTGTCGAGCAGGCCAAAGACCTGGATGGCACCAAGAGTCTTATTGGACAGCTCAATCCTTACGCCGTTCTACTGCTCAACAATAAGGAGATTCACGTCACCAGAAAGCTAAAACGAACTAATAATCCAATCTGGGACAATGGCTCCAAGGAAGTGCTCATCACCGATCGCAAGACTGCCAAGCTTGGCCTTGTGATCAAAGACGATAGGGACATCTCTGCAGACCCCATTCTTGGCACTTATCAGGTCAAGCTCGATGATATGCTACGGCTAATGGAAGAGGGTAAGGAGTGGTACAACCTCGCCAGTGCGCAAAGTGGACGGGTGAAAATGACTCTTCAATGGAAGCCAGTCGCCTTGACTGGTATTGGTGCTGGGACTGGCGGATATGTAACGCCAATCGGTGTGATGAGATTTCATTTCAAGAATGCCCAAAATCTTCGGAATCTCGAAACGCTTGGCAAATCTGATCCATATGTCCGCGTACTACTCTCGGGCATTGAGAAAGGCCGTACAGTCACATTTCAGAATAATCTCAATCCTGATTGGGATGAAGTGATTTATGTGCCAGTTCACAGCACTCGCGAGAAATTGACACTCGAGGTCATGGATCAAGAGACTATCAATAGCGATCGGAGTCTTGGTTCGGTAGAGGTCCTTGCGGCGGACTACATATCGCAAGCCGAGAACGGTGAATATCTTGTTCATGACACCAAGACCCCTCTAGCAGCTGGGCTGCGTATGCATGGAAAAGGTTCACCGAAGGGCACCCTCAACTATACAGCTTCGTTCTACCCTCTCTTAAACATTGCAGATCCAGAGGACGAAGAAGAAGCTGCTGCTGCGAGGAAAAAGTCATCTGAGAGAGGGCGCATTTCTGTCGACTCGAGCAAGTCTTCTGATACCAAAGACGCTGTCGTGACAGCAAATGATGAGGTCAACGGATCTGCTGAAGTTGATGCATCACTTGCCAAAACCCTAGCAGAAAGCGAAAAGGAGCAAGAAGACACAGACGAGAAGAAATTAGCTAAGATCCGACTCAGTCCAGAGGAGCTCATGAAATATGAGTCTGGTCTCATTATCTTCAAGATACTCGATGTCGACCTTAGCTACAGTAATGTTCATGTTGAAGTGGTGATTGATGATATGGCCTTCCCCTCATATTCTTCATCAACGGTCCGAAGTAAGAAAACAAATGTGGATGAAATTGGGGATTGTTTCGTCCGAGAGCTTGAGTTCTCGAAGATCACACTACGTATCCGAGAGAAGGGAGCAAGCAAGGGTGACGAGAAAAAGGATAATACCCTTGCTAAATTGACTGGAAATACCATGGATACTCTCAAGCAATGCCTGGTAAGTGGAAATACATATCACTGCGGGCTAATGATACATGAGACCATGAATAAACGCTAACACTGGCTAGAACAACCCAACTATTCTAAAACTCAAGGATGATGAAGGCCGGATAAACAGTGTCAAGGTTAGCCTGAAGTATATCCCCGTCAAGATGACACTCGATCCGAGTGAAAGCATCAACAATATGGGCAAGCTTCGAGTTGACGTTCTTGATGCCTCAGACCTTCCATCTGCAGACCGAAATGGTTACAGCGATCCTTACTGCAAATTCGAACTCAATGGCAAGGATGTGTTCAAGACCAAAGTTCAGAAGAAGACGCTACATCCTGCGTGGAACGAATTCTTCGAATTGGACATTGCTTCGAGAACAGCTGCTAAGTTCGTCTGCAGAGTCTACGATTGGGATTTTGGCGACAAGGCAGACTTCTTGGGTGCAGCAGACATAAACCTCGATCTACTCGACCCTTTCAGTGCTCAGGAATACAACTTGGTCTTAGATGGCAAATCTGGATCTGTGAGATTGCGACTCCTCTTCAGACCAGACTATGTTACGCGTTCTCGCCAAGGATCGTCAACATTCTCAGGCACCTTTGCAACTCCTGGCAAACTTGTCACTGGTGTTGCCGGTGCGCCAATCAAGGGAGTTGGTTTTGCAGCTCATGGTGTTAATAAAGGTGCATCGTTCATCAGACACGGGTTTAAGTCTAAGAAGAAGGGCGAGGGAGAGACCAATGGTTCCGAAATGGAAGCAGAAGATACCGAGTTTATCGCTGGTGGAAGTTTCAGTGCTCCAAGACGAGCCAGTGGGCTTCCCACGTCCGATATCCCACCTCCCATCACACCTCCCGGATCCTCTCTCGGAACTCCTCACACTCGGACAAAAAGCTTTGGGGCATCTTCAATGCACAGCACCGCGTTTGGCACACCAGGCGCATCAACTGGAACCGCTGCCTTCACCATCTTCTCTGCTTCCGGCTATCCTCCATCTTCTAACGTAATGGTCTACTTGAAGCAACTCGGCCCGAAGACCAAAATACTCCACAAGACAGACCACATCAAGTCACCATCAGGAACCGTAACATTCAACGAGAAGAAAGAGAGTTTCAAATGTGCTTGTTCAGCAGACACGCAATTCCAGATACAAGTCAAGGGCCACAACACCTTCGGCAGTGACGATGATCTCGGAGAAGGTCTCTTCTTTGTCGACGAGTCGGGTACTGGTCAGGAGAAGCAGATTAAGGCCGGTAGCGGCTACGTTGTCGTCAAGAGCAATTTCATTCTTGCAGAGCAGAATGGGAACGATAGTCCGAAAACGGGGTTCCGTAAGAGTCTGCTGAGCAAGAAAGAGAATGGCAAGACGAGTAGGGACATTACTCCTACTCCCTCTTGAATTTATCCGAGAAGCAGACAGTTTGAGGGCATATTTTGTACTAGCAAGGGGTTTTTTTTGCGATACCACAGTGATTCGTTGTTTTTCTTCAGTTTGCAACGGTATCAGCTAATGCTTTTCTTTTTTCCTTTTAAATAGAATCGGTTGGCCAAAATGGAGTAGAGCCAAAAGCTGGTTTGATGTAGGGTGGGGAAGGATACTAAGGTTGAGAATAGTGATTAATAATGCAAAAGCCTTTTTGAGACTCGCGTGTCTTTGTTTGCTGTTCTATCATGCTCTTATTCGTTTTGGGTCAATAGGTGTTCGGGGCAGTGTCTTAGCTCAAATGGAAGATTCTGGGAATCTCACAGCTAAGCCAAAGCCAGTCGGAAATATTCGTAGGCCTGGACTGGACTGCCTAAACCAATGTATTTCGTTTTCCACAATAGAACAATTTAGCTTCTCGTTTGGTGTAGCCCTTTTTGCTATCTTCCTTCTATACCTACTTACTGCGGTGCAGTATAAACCCATGCAGTGCTGGGGCTTCTAGCCCCCTGGACAAGCTGTTGGAAGTTATTCAACTCATATTGATATCGCGACTTGAATATCCCAGGACCGGCATTTACACATATTCGCGTTATGTTAACGATGAGTGTATTGTGCCATGTGATGTGAATGAGGCATTATAATGAAGTTGCACCTTGCGTAACAACCTCTATTCACACACAACAAATGAGGTTTAGTTTTACTAGCGGCTGTTTTCTACTGGCCGCTGTCTTTCTTTATGAATTCTATAGACCATCTATAGCACAAACCAACATGGTGTTTCTTAATAACAGACAACCAATTGACACACAAGCCAGGGTTGCCCCATACGCCATCAACAATATCAGCCACCTCACCTCCTACTATGTCTCGCGACAAGCAACTCGCAGAGATGGACCGAGTGGCTAAACCAGTCGCTGCATATCTATCAATTACAGCAGAGGCAGACGAACAGCGCAACAAGCACAGTACAGCCTTGACAGAATCGGTAACCTCAAGTCTCCCAGACAGCATTTCAGAGCATTTCCGCAGCCTGACGCCACATCGCCATTCCGACATCACCTCCAGTACGGAGGCCAAGAGAATCCCACCCAGTGACGTCTCACCCACCGCAGTCGATTCAGAAACCAAAGTAGTACCCTTATCTACCGGACCGGGAAAGTGGCTCCCAAATGATGATCCGAACGCCGGGCCAGGAAACTCGCTCCACCGATCCTCATTCGAAAGCCGCTCTTCGACAACTCCTCTGGAACCTGCAATCGCTCTGTCTGCTTCTGAACCCCCAGCAAATTCACATTGGCTTTCTAATGACCCTGAGAATCAGGGCAAGAACCCAGCAGCAGGACCCTTTCCTGCTCCGCACTCAGATATCTTTAATGCCGTAACACGCCCTGCCGCAAATGTCTCGCCGCCCACCTGGTGGCTCAATAGCAATGCATATCAAGAGGGCAAAGCAGCACGCGATCCTCCAGGAGTATCAGCGCCAGCCGCCGCATTCCCCAGCCGCGACGACGACAACGAGGTCGTGAGGGCATTCTTCAGGGGCCGAGGGATCGAGGCGCAGTGGGTTGAGAGAATCTTCTGGTTCGGAAATGATCTCTATTGCATGAGTGAGCAAGAGCTAGTGGGTGATTTGATGGAGTGTGGTGCTGGTTCTGATGAAGCATTGGATGTTGCGAGGGAGGTCGAGAAGGCGAGGATGGTGTATCTGGGTAGCGAGTGAAGGAGTGAGGCTGGTATGGTAGATAGAGGAAGGAAGGAGTAAGCAGTCGATTATGTGGAATACCCGGACTCGGAATTTAGATTCTGAAAAGCGTTTAGGGGGTACGGTTCTAGGATTGGGATTCTGACTTTTTGGTAGAGGTTTGCTCAGAGCGCTTTTAGGTCACACTCGTACTACAACCGTAGCCATAGTTCCCGATGAATACTTGCGAAGAAAGGAATGGAATACGCAGTCCTATACAAATGTCCTGCTTGTGACTGATTGATCAACCACCGCATTTCCTCAAATGAGGCCATCTCACTACCTTTTTTCCCGGTACAGGGATGTAGAGTCAATGACTCTTAATACCCGGTGGGTGTTATTATTACTAACATCTGGACCATCTACTCTACCTTACTGCAAAATAAAATTCGCCTATTGACCCTTCCCTCCCTGAAATAACAACATTAGCCGTACCGAGTTTAAGCGAACGTTACCCCTTTTTCTTCGAAATCTTACCTTACCTAGGTACCTAGGTACTCCGCTCATCCGCACCTTGCAATGCTTACATCATATGTACGTATATTGCGAAACGGCAATAACACTTCAATCAAATGCTGGACGTACCCGGTAAACCCGATACCGCTCGCCCGCTCGCTCGCTGCGTATTCTCCGAATTAGCGTAAACATTACGTCTTCATACAACTACTCGTACTCCCCAGCGTATCACTCAATGTCAAGCAGTCGCTCAGCGAATCATAAAGTTGACTCATGCTCTAGTTATTCCAGAGCACTGACCGGTGAAAAGATCTGCAATACATGGCCATGTTAGCTTCTCGCAAAGCGAAAGGCGTGCATAGCCGGCATGGACTTCCCCTTTCGGGTAAGTCCTTTTCTCCGCTCTGCGAGAAGGGCTTACATTTGTTATATTTGCATCTCTTGATCTCCTCGGAACTCTGCAAAAAATTTGGTATAACACTTGTGATTATAAATAATGTCTGCTTCTAGGTTTTGTATATCTAGCTTCTGGGCTTTGCTTCTTTCTGTTATTTATATTTTGGTTCAGATGTGTCACGTGGTTTACGTGCAATAACACTGACTTTTTGTTCTTCAACGGCTTTTATATACAGGACTAGAGTATGGATGAGAATAAAGAGATGCAGAGTGATGGCTCTGATGGCTCTGATGGTGTTTTTGAGGCCCAACCGTTACCCCAGCTGCAAGGAGAAGGGCCACCGCCTCCTCCAAATGGCGGGGCGCAGGCCTGGCTCCAGGTCCTTGGTGCACACTTGCTATTCTTCAACTCATGGTAAGAATATTTCATTCCCTTGGCCATCTATTCTGTTCTAATGAGAAGTCTATAGGGGTATAATCAACACTTTCGGGGCATATCAAGCGTTTTATGAGCAAAACCTCCTATCAACGCACAACTCGTCTCAAATATCCTGGATCGGCACCTTTCAAGGCTTTCTGCTGTAAGCTAAATTTCAAGTCGAGGTTTATCCCCTGATGTACTTCAAAAAAGCGTCTCAGACGACCTTGCAAATCCAGAGAGACATTCTCGTGCACCAAGTTACTCTGAAGCCTGTGCTAACTCCTCCTCCAGAGTCGTCTTCAGCTTCGTCGCCGGCCCCATATTTGA
Source organism: Lachnellula cervina (assembly GCA_007825325.1). Taxonomy (NCBI): domain Eukaryota; kingdom Fungi; phylum Ascomycota; class Leotiomycetes; order Helotiales; family Lachnaceae; genus Lachnellula; species Lachnellula cervina. Next base: position 26,184 of record QGMG01000064.1, on the reverse strand, counting down.
CCAGGGCTACTTCCGCACCCTAATCATCACCGGAACCGTCCTCGTCGTCTTCGGCATCATGATGACCTCCCTCGCAACCCAATACTGGCAACTCTTCCTCGCGCAAGGAGTAGTGACCGGTCTCGGTGCCGGCTGCTTATTCCTGCCCTCCATCGCCATCGTAGCCACGTACTTCACGACCAAACGCGCAATCGCCACAGGCATAACCGCAGCGGGAGGGTCTGTTGGAAGTGTTGTCTACCCCGTGGTGTTCCACAAGCTGCAGCCGCAGATAGGCTTTGCGTGGGCCACAAGGATCATCGGTTTCATCGCACTAGCGACGCTGATTGTAAGTATATTGATCATGAAGACGCGGCTGCCGCCACCGGAGAAGTCGCGCCGCATGTTTGATACCGCTGCGCTGCGGTCGCTGCCGTACATGGTGTTCAATATCGGGCTGTTCTTCGCGTTCGTGGGGCTCTACATACCGTTCTTCTATGCTATTATCTATGCGGAGCGCCAGCTGGGGATCAAGGAGGACTTATCGTTTTACATGCTGGCGGTCTTGAATGGGGCTTCGGTCTTTGGACGCATCCTGCCCGGTTTGCTGGCAGACAGGTTCGGCTCGATCGAAGTCATTACCGTTGCGTCGCTCATATCCGCCGTTATCGCTTTCTGCTGGCTGGCCGTCAATAATCTAGGCGGACTCGTTGTGTTCTGCATCATTTATGGGTTCATCTCCGGAGCTGTGGTATCGCTGCCACCGACCGTCATTGCTGGCTTCGCTCCGGGGCTACACCTGGTCGGGACTTGGATCGGGATGTCGTTCTGCTTTGCCGCCATGGGTTTTTTGATTGGAAACCCAATTGCCGGGACAATAATTAATATTGCAGAGAAAAAGTTCAGCGGCGGTATCATTTTTTCTGCCTCTTGTACTGCTGCAGGAGCTGCTTCATTTGTCTTGGCGGGGGCTTTAAAAATCCGTGCGTCTAGAGCTGCAAAACAATAAAGGGGTATTGGAGACGTTTCTTGGATGCTGTCAGAGCTTACCATGTCCACGCCCTCCCGATGAGCAATATGTTCAACAAACGTACAGAAAAACCTACAAAACTTCAACGACTGGAATGTACCAGACTAGGTGGGATATTCTCGTGCCGGACACAGAGATGATATGTGGAAAAGCTGTCATGGATTTGACTATATGGGTGGCGGTGAGTAATGCGGTCAACTCTTACCTTCTATACATGATATAGATTTAGCTAAAAACAGCATGTATAGAGTAGATTATATAGACATAGTAATGACTGTCAAAAATATACATTAGCATTTCCAACAGATTGGGAGTCAACACTCAAGTAGGCCGGCAACAGTCTAAATCCTCCATACTAAGCTGACACCCCCAATCACGAGCCTCCAGCAAGCTATGGATGATTCTCACCCTAGCTTTCTTACTCTGCACAGTTTCAAAAATCCACTTCATATTTTCCCGGCCCAATTCTAACATCGAGTCTCTATTGCTCTCCTGGTAATTTACCGCAGCGGCACACAACTCGCTGAGCACGGAATCGGCCTGCTTGGCAGCTGACGAAATCAAGAGCTTCTTATGCGATATGTCCTCTTCGGGGGAGAGTTCAAATGAACCCACTCTTAGCTTCATGGACTGGACGTAGAGAAGTCCGTGTCTGGCGACGTTGCAGAGGAGAAGGACGACCCGTTGTAAGATGATGGCTGGGAAGATGAAATTCGCTGATGTTTTAGAGCACTGTTTGCAGGAAAGGCTATAGAAGAAGAAGAATGTTAGAATGGGTTTTTGGAGTTGAGTCTACACTACAGATGATAGGCTGGGGTGTTGTGAAACGCCGAGGATGAAGGAATCCTCTCCAGTCTCACCCAAAGTAGTAAATCAATCAACTGAAACGCCGGCTGACTTACTACTCGCTCACGCTTTTGCTCTTTTCCCTCACTATTTGCAAAATTGCATCTAACGCAAGATTGATAGGATCTTCCATATTGCACAACTCTGCGACGCAGAAGAGCTGAGTACTTAGACAGCGACAGTTTGTCCTCGAGCCGAGGCCTAAGACGGCTCCGGCGTTGAATGAGGTTGGAGGAAACCCAGCTGGTACTGCGGAATCAGCACCGATATCAAGTTGCGAGTCTCCGAATGAGAAGTCTAGATTTGATTGCAGTTGCAGCTGAGGTGTGCTGATTCCGAGTCCAGCTCTGCTAGAAATAACATCTTTTTTAGAGGATTGGATCTAGTTGTAATTAGCAATCGACTTATTTGAAATATGACATGGATGTTACGTTGGCTGTACTGTACATACGGGAAATATATTTGTATTTGGAGATGGGTAGTTGAAATTTAGGTCCTTGGACATGGGACTAGTCCTCATGAAACCGCCACTGCCAGTGAGATATTCTCGATCGGTAAGCACGGCTAAGCCATCGAGACCGTCATCTGAATTGATATTGGTCATGGGATCGTTGTTGGTAAAGCCAGGGAAGTCTGCGTTCTGAATTGCTCTTTCCTCGTTTGGAACTGCAGACTTACTCCGCGTCCTACTAGAGAACGACGGAGTTGGTCTGGCATTTGCTTTGGTCCGTCCATGCCTCATCGACACGCCATAGTTGCATTTGAGCCCATTACTTGCACATCTCTGGCATGTGCTCCCTCCAGAGCATTTAATCCTACATTGGCGACACAAATCGCAGGCTGTCCGAAGCCTCTTGGTAGGTTGATGGGGTGTGCTCCCACTACTAGAGCTAATAGTATATATTGTCTCCGCATGACTGGGTGATCTTCGAAGCGGCTTCCAGTTGACGAGGCGCTCATTAGGTATTTGAGACAAGGAAACCATTTCGAGGTACATGAGTCGCAAAGGAAGCAGCAAGTGGAGAAAGAAGAAAGAATGACATGAGGGGGCGAGATTTAAAGTAAGAGAGTCTTTTAAGCACTTGCAGTAGGTATACTAATCAAAAAAATTGCAAAAAGATTACTTGCATAAGAAGAACAAAGAGAGGAGAGTCATAGTTTGGTGAGGTGAGATGCTTATTAATACGCGAACCACCCCCCTGGAATACCTAAGCTCCACTTTATATAAGCTAGACTGACTTCAGCCTGCCCAGGCTAGGCTCTCATATCAAACATCATTCTAAAACCTCTTAATCAAGAGTTTTTTTACTCTTGAATTATTATGCACCTGCTCCACAGTCGTCGTGCTTATTAATTGTGTCCTCAGACGCCAGCAATTTTATATTGTCCAACTCCGCGCGGATATTCATCTTAAAACCACACGTATGAAACACTAGAAGGCGTAACACACTTTGGAACATTGGTAGATTGCTTGATTTAAAGACCCTCTAATTACACACTCAGGAGGAGACATTATTGGGAATAGTATACTTGGTCGTCTTTTCGTATCAATCAGGCACCACCTCTACGAACATGAGCCGAAAGAGATTAGTCTAAAGAAGAGCCGCTTACTTCCACAAAACCCTGATACTTTTCCATACCATACAAAGGTATCCAACGCCATTCCCACAAGTTCATACTCATTTCTTCCCCTTCTTCCGCCACTCCTTCTCCCTCTCATAAGCCTTCGCTTCATGGCCCTCCTCCCCTTGAATCTCCGCCACAAGCCTCTTATACTTCTTCTCATACGCGGCATCCCTCTCCCTCTTCTCCCTCAAGCTCTCCCTGGCAACAACAGCCGCATCCTTGCGCAGCTCCCTCATCGCGCCCTTCTTCTCGCGCTTGAACTCCTTCCTCAGCTTCGCAGCCTCGACGCGTTCCTTATCCGCGTCGTAGTGTTTTTTGTCTGGGTTGTAGGATTCTTCGAACTTGGGGATTGCGGTCTTGATGGCAAGTGGGCGGTGGTGGTGTAGTTCTAGGGGGCGACGGGCCATGTGTGCATTTTTGAGGAGGATGGTGAGTTTTGGGGTTAGTTTGGTGAGATGAGTCTGTGTGATTGGAGAGAGCGTGGGGCGGCAGGTCTTGCTTTGGAGATGCTGGAGGATCTTGGAGGCGGGAGTGAAGACTTCTGTGAATGATGGCTTGTCCGCCCAGGTATCTGCAGCTGCTCCGAGAAGACTGAGATTCGTTTCCAGTAGGGCTGCTTTGAGTGATGTTTCATTGTCGCCCGAAAGTTCTTGGGAAACACAGTCGTAGATTGTAAGCCGTCTAGTCGATTTTGAAGTACCGGCTATTCTGATTGGAGCCTTTGGCTCATGGTATGGAAAGCTTCCAGGCAGTCTTGCAAGCTTTGTTGGTGCCAATACGCAAAGGGAATTCTCGATAAAGTTCATCACTTCCGGAACATATCGTTTTGATATCCGCTGGTACTGCAGACATAGTGTGCAAATATACGCCCCTGTAGAATAGTCTGATAGAGTCTGGGGTATCTTTAAGCCGAGATATCGACTCATGGTCAAAATAGCCGGAGTAACGACTTGGTGGAAATGATCCGAGGTTGGGAAAACAGTGCCGATGGCAGTGAGAATCACTAGGTCTCCCGCGGTTGGAGACAAAGATCGTGATTCACCAAACGCTTTAAGATGGCTTCTAAACGCATTTGCGATCTCGACGGGATAAGTCTTTGCTAACGAGTGGATGTGTCGAATAAGGGTCTCCAAAATGAGAAATGGAGGTTGTTGCGGTTGATTTGCGAGATAGGATATGTGATTTACAAGAGATACGGCAAATTTTCCCAATTTCGCCTTGTTCTCGCTGTTGAGCTTTGGGTGGTAGAGGGCCCTGATTCGCTGTACAACAATTGGTAAATCCAACGCTGAAACTCCTTTCGTAATCTGCAGAAGCTCTTCATGGGATTGGGGACACTTGAAGGTATAAGCTAAATCCCCGTTGACGCCATTTTGTTCTGGTATTTCCGCCTCCGGTAGCGGTCCGTTGGCGCCTGTGAGAAATTCGGGTCGTCTGGCTTCCTCTTCCGTGAGTAGACTTTTCAAAAAGTCTGTATCTTCTTCATCGTTGTCCACTTCCTCTGCTTCCTCATCAGATGAATCGCCTTCTGAGAGCTCCAAATCCGAGCCGCTGGCCACCAAATCATCATCAATGAGAAAATCATCCTCGTCTTCCACTCCTATTTCAGCCGCCGTTGGACGAGCTTTGAGGCCGGAACCAAGTCCGAAGTCTTCTTCCTCTTCATCCTGGTCAATGGCCGCAGCATCTTCTTCGTCGCTATTTTCAGGGGCGCCTTCCATTCGACGTTGTCGCTTCGCCTCCAGCTCTTGCAGCTTCCTCGATTCTTCCTCAACCCTCTCGTCTTCTGTCTTGGTTCTTTCTGTTGGTTGTGATCGTTTGTCTTGAGCCATCTGTCTTAACCCTAAGTCATAGTCCTTGTCAAGCTTGACATTATCCGTTCCGCTGAGTAATGCTGCACGATCTGGGTTCATTCCTGGACCCGGCGCTGGGGGCGGAGGTTGCGACTTGGGAACAGCTCTTCGTAAGAGTGCATGGATACCCGACATCTCCTGATCTAGCTCCTCTCGCAAGTCCTCATCGTCATCCTTAGCAGCTTGACGTTCGTACTTGTGCAGTTTAGACTTGGCAATCAATTCCTTCATGACCTCCTGCTTCGACTTCTTCCGTTCCGGTCGTTCTTCATCGTTTTCCTCGTCCTCCTCATCCTCTCCAGCCGACGACCTTCTTCGTTTCCGTGTCCGCTCATCGTCAGAAGGGTGATCCTCTTCGTCTGACAGCTCTAAATCCTTCTCATCGAAATCGTCTTTAAGAGCCGGGCCATCCAGAGAAAGTGATTTTCCCATATGTGTGAGCTCCCCTGGCATATCATCGTCCTCTAAGTCGAAAGCAGAATTGTTCTTGTGTCGGCGTTGCTTTTCCAATGTAAATCGCTCTAGCATCTTGTCTTCTGGGGCCATTGTAGGATCATTCTCTCCAAAACGCTTGTCGACGATCCCTCCCACCTTTTTCCTGCGTTGGACATCTTCTTCGTAGGCTTTAGCTAACTGTGAAAAATGTATTAGCAAACGTAAAATGCGCATTGCCACTATTGTAAATTACCCGCTCTTCAGCCAGCCCCTTCGCCACACCTGGCCTCCTCACAACTGCGCTTGTTTTTCTGTTTGTTGTAACCTCGAATTTGGGTGCCTTTCCAGTGAGCTTGAATTCGAACGGGTTGAACTGTTCCCGGATCCCCTCGAGAGCCACCTTCTTGTGGACCCTCTTTTCCTGGTTGACTCCATTTTGCGCATTTTGTTTTCTTTGCTTCTTGGACTTCTGGGGCCCAACAACTCCTTGTTCGCGCAGAGAGGCTTTCAACCTCTTGAGTTGGGAGGGAGGCATTTTAAAGTGTCTTATTGCTGGCTGGTGCTTCAAAACTTTTCGAATATTTTCTGATAGTAGTCGCTTATCGGGAATATCTTGGCGGCAGAATCAGGCGGTGAGCTAATTTGTCCCCAGCCCAGCCCAACCCAGCCCAGCCCCAGCACCAGCCGTAACCCAGCAGCAGTTACTCCAAATCAAGAGAACAGCTTCCAAAAATGACCCCTCGACACAACCTCTTTCACCTACGAATGTAGTTTCGACAAAATGGCTGGGCTCTCGCCCACTGGGCAAAATCGTCTTTTTCTTCTAGGACTCGGAGTCTCCACTGGTGCTGTCGCCTGGCTCATGCGAAGCCTGCTCATCAAGTATCGCGATGCCGCCCTCGAACCAAAAAGTGAGAACGAGCCTCAATACATCACCCAAGATGTCGAGGATTCCTTGAAGCTAGGCACTTTGGACAAGCTACTATACAGCCCCAACTTTAGTATCCAAGAAACAGCTTCAATAATTATCTGCGAGCGCGCCCTCCATGATAAAGCAACCATAAATACACTATTATGGCATATCACCCAGCCAGATCACGATGTAAGGGAAAAGGGTGTCAGAACTTTGACTATGATGCTGAACAGTCGTAAGTTCCATCATCTTACTCATGAATATCACTCAACTTACTAGAATTCTCAGCCGCTGCCAACATAATCGACAAGCCCGGCACATACGCTGCTCTCGTAAAGTCCCTCGAATATTCCCTGACGGATTATGAACACACAGCGCACGATACTGAATGGGATAACTGGACACTCCGAGACGTTGCTGAACAAGGCTGCTTGTTGATTCTCACACAGCTGGTGGACAAGTCTGGACCGGAAGGTTTGGTAAAATCACGGTTCATTGAGCGTTGGCTGGCGAAAGAACCTTGGGGTAGCGATGATAGGGAACGGCAGATCAATTTTCTGGAGTCACTTCGTACAAGGAATCGATTGACGGAGCTCACGCTACCTCTCATCAGGGACCCGACAGCGAGGAGACTACTTTGTAAGGTGAAACTTCTACCTATGGATTTCGAATGGGATGTACCGAGCCCTAGGGATGTTCGGATGATCAATGGGGAGGGAACTGCAGGAGAGGATTTCGATGGGATGTTTGTAGAAGGTCGACGGCGGAGGGAGCAAAGTTCTATGGAGGAAGGGATTCGGAGACGACACAGAGAAGCTATGGTCTTGAATGATGGAACGCGTCCACTGGGGAGGGATGATATCATTGAGCGCGAGAGGTGAAGGGAAGGGATGAGAACAAATGCGTTCAAGATACATCCGACAAGAGCGGAAGGAAGCAAATGCTTTGAGGGGCCCACGGCTTATACCAGGGCCAAGGTCCTAAGTGGACAAGATGCTACGTGGGAAGAGAAAAGTACCAGTAACGCAGCTGAAGTAATGTCAGGTTTTGAGCAGTTCAGTCCTTTGACGACAGGAGGTTCTATCAGCATTCCTGTCCTTTGCAAGGCAAGGCAAAGCAAGTACCCCTGAGGCTCGAGCTCAGCTCTAATCCTCGAAGAAGCGGGGCACGAATGGTTCTAGCCAATGAATAGACACATATTTACCATGACCAATCATATTGTCTCTTGCAAACCGCTACTTGAGGGGAAGGAGCCTCGTAATAAGGGAAATTGAAGATCTTCAGCCTCGCCCTACACCCTTCAAAAATAGACTCTGGGTTTACCAGACATCTCCGGAGATATGGAGATGGCAAAACAAATGTTGCATTTGTCAGGAAAGGCCTAGATACTGTTCGATTATGAAATCCCACCTTACGATTACATTACTCGGACAGCATGTGATTGGCCGCTATACTCGTTGGCGACCCGCAAAAGTCCGTTTTCAGAGATCCCCTTGGAGATATGAACCCGAAAAATAATCTTCGGCCCGTACTCTTACACTTTGACTCAATGCTCGTACTATCTCTCTCCCTCTCTCCCACTTTCCACTTTGCATTCTAAAAAACCTTCATGCTCTTCTCTTGACAACTTGCTTAACACACGCCACTTTGTCAAGCCGACACTCTTTCCCTGATCTGATATCAAGTTCTATAATGGCCACCACAGCTACACGCACCTTTGCCCGAGCGGCCTTCCGGTCTACACCCGCCACATCAGCTTTCAAGACCTCTTCCCGCAACACATCTTTCTCTCTCCCCCGCCAGACATTCCGCCAGCAATCTCGACGTGGATATGCCTCCGAACCAGCAGCCAAGTCTTCATCCACCGGCCTAATCCTTGGTGTCGGAGCTCTTGCAATTGCAGGCGGCGCCGGTTACTACTATTACTCGCAAGGCAACGGCTCCCTTCTCTCTGGATCTGCCAGTGAAACCACGGGTGTCTTTGTGCCAAAGCAGGAGGATTACCAGAAGGTGTATAATGAGATTGCGGCGCTGTTGCAGGAGAAGGACGATTACGATGATGGGAGCTATGGCCCGGTCTTGGTGAGATTGGCGTGGCATGCGTCGGGCACGTATGATAAGGAGACGGGTACTGGTGGAAGTAATGGTGCCACGATGAGATTCGCCCCCGAGGGTGACCATGGTGCCAATGCTGGATTGGTCGCTGCGCGAGACTTCCTGGCGCCGGTTAAGGGTAGGTCTACTTGCCTCGAAATTGAACCGAGCTCTGCTGATGATATGTATAGCCAAGTTCCCTTGGATAACCTACTCCGATCTCTGGATCCTCGCTGGCACTTGCGCCATCCAAGAAATGCAAGGCCCCACTATCCCATACAGACCTGGCCGCGTGGACAAGGACATTGCGGCTTGCACACCAGATGGACGTCTGCCAGATGCTTCGCAAGGAAACAAGCACTTGCGTGGTATCTTTTACCGTATGGGATTCAACGACCAGGAAATTGTTGCCCTATCTGGAGCACACGCCTTGGGTCGTTGCCACGCTGACCGTAGCGGATTCGATGGTCCATGGACTTTCTCCCCAACCGTTGTGACCAACGAATACTACAAGCTTCTTTTGAACGAGAAGTGGAACTGGAAGAAGTGGAATGGTCCTAAGCAGGTATGTGAAAGAGGTCACAAGAATATGAGATGTCACTAACACTCAGCACAGTATGAAGACAAGTCCACCAAGACCCTAATGATGCTTCCTACCGACATGGCGCTCGTTTCCGACAAGGCTTTCAAGCAATGGGTCGATAAGTATGCCAAGGACGAGGGACTTTTCTTCAAGGATTTCGCTGCCGTGGTCACGAAGCTTTTCGAACTCGGTGTTCCTTTCGATGAGACAACTCAACAAACACCAATAACCTTCAAGCCAACTGCATAAAGGACGACCGAAAGATACCCAGATGAGACATAAAAGATAGGAGACTGATGAGTAGATAGTTTGATATGAAGTTTCAAGGTGAGACTCGGAGACGTACAGGATAGATAGAGGTATAGATTGTAGATTTGCTTTCTCGTTGGTTTGTTGGTTGGTTGTCCCGAACTCCTTGAGTCGCAAGAGGATTTCCTAGATGTAAGAATATGATCCATAGCGATTTTTGAATGTAATCAATAAAGGCAATCATAAAGTACTGTCTTACAGTTCAAGATGCATCTTGGCTCCTGGTGCTCTGATCTTGGGACATTTCAATGATTCCTAGTAAATGTGAAGAGAGGAAGAAGGAAGGAAGAAGTACAACGTCAAAAAGACGACGAAGCCGTTGTGTTAGTGGAAAGTCTGGGGCAAAGCAGGCTAGTCTGGGGTTCCCCGCACTGGAATGTCAGTTGGTCACCACGTCACTTCCAAGTACTGTACCTGGTGTACCTAGGTACATGCCATTCATTCAACTTCCGCGATCGGAACATCAATCATTCCAAGCCTAAACTTCAGATAAAACCAAAAGTACTGAAGATATAAAAGAAACCAAGACAAGAAACCAAAAACAAACCATGTCACTCCTCCCCAACCCCTCCGACCCCTCCGGCTCTTCCTACGGCCCTACCTCAGGATCCCCAAACCTATATCCACCAGGAACAGAACAATTCCGTCCTACTGTATATGCTATCCTATCCCTCCTTCCACTCCATGAGAATCCCATTTTCTAACTGGAAAAATCGAACTATCGTAGAATAAAGCAGATTCCAGCACCCTGCTAAGAGAAAACAACATGGACACCCCAGCCCACAAAGAACTATACGAGCAAGGCTACGCGATGCGGAAGAAAGTCGTGGGGGAGGAATACGTGGCTGCGGCGCTTGAAAAGGGGAGTAGTGATTTCCTGAGACCGTTACAACAATACGCTACGGTAAGTAAACTCCACTTCCCAATTCCCATCTCTCTACCTATCCTTTCATTCCATTCCATCTCATCACGAGTTTTTAAGTTTCTAATTAAGTATATTAAAAAAAACTGTTTGTTGGTTTGTTGGTTTCATTAACTGACATCTACTGCCGAACACAGGAAGCAGCGTGGGGCACAATCTGGACTCGTCCAGGGCTGGAGCTGAAGACTAGGTCTTTTTTGAATCTAGGCATGCTTACGGCGTTAGGAAAGTGGACTGAGTTGGGGACGCATGTTAGGGGAGCGGTGAGGAACGGAGCGAGCGAGGTTGAGATCCGGGAGTGTTTGTTGCAGGCTACGTATGTTTGCTCTTTCTTTCCTTCTACTCTACTTTTTCTCTACTCTGGTTTTATGGGAAGGAGGTTCAGCAAGTGGGGTGTGGAGTGGAGTGAAAGGAAAAAGGAGGGATGAATGGATGGATAGATGGATACTAATGAGGAAACTAGAGCTTATTGCGGTATGCCTGCCGGTATGGAGGCTTTTCGGACTGCGGATCGGGTGCTGGGTGAGATGGAGGCAAAGGGGGAGTTTGTAAGGGAGAAGTAGGTAGGAGTGAAAGGAAGGCAGGAAGAGATAAAGATACAAACCATAGCAGTGGGGGGGAAAGGCTTGCCTGCTCTGGGTGGTTGCAGCTGAAAATCCGAAGAGTGCATTACACGAAGTATATTTTGAGAGCAGAGAAGAGCAGCAAAAGGAGCAGAAAGTTAAAAATTAAGAGTCAGGAGCAGATGGAAACTCAAGAAACGTCTGGTTTGCACCGAATGAGTATTAAATTAGTCGAAATACCAAGTATAATGCAGTACGAAACTTGGAATTCTGTATAATTACCGCTCACCCCAACAAAGTCAGGTGCAACGCCCTCTATAGCTTGCTGAAACCCATTAAACACCCCCAGCAAAGCAATGCAACTATCCATAGAAGCCGACATCTGTAATGATCCCCAATGAACCGAACCCAACTCCCTCACAACATCCTCTCCACCACATCTCTCTACAGCCCAAGAGTACCCCTCGAGAATGACCCCGAAACACTACCCGTGGGCGTCTGACACGCCGTACCAGCACCATCCGGCAACTGCGCCGGACTCGGATAGCAGGACACGCCCACATCGAGATCTCCAAAAGCCGAAATCTCACCGCTTGAAGCCGCCAAGCAGGGAATGTGCACAATGCCGACTGTGAGCTTACACACGTTCCACCTGAAGACGGCGTTTCCATCATTGCAAACAAGCGTTGCTGAAGCATTGACGGCTCCGATATGCGTGCATTGGATGGTGGATGTGGAGTTGGCGTTGTTGGCGAATTTGAAGGCGATAATGGGGAGGCGGGAGTGAAGGTGAAGAAGTTGTTGATGGTAAAGCTGGACGTTTGGGCGCATACGGTGGCGTTTGAGTTGGTTGGTAGAGCAGATGTGAGGGCTAAGAGAGCTAAGAGAGCTAGGATGACAATGTTGAAGGCGGACATGGTGATTAATAGCATTTTAGCGTTTGAGAGTTGAGTGGATTTTGGATTGAGCAGGTATTTGGAGAAGCTTGGAGTTTGTTCAGATGAAAGGCGAAGACTGTAGATGTTTATACTTTGATGAAGAGGTAGTTCTTGCTCCAGAGAAGTAGATTTCCTCAAATTAGTAGAGAATTTATATGTAGAAGAAGTGAGTATCAGGACCAAAATTTTCTAGCTTCGACCAAACTCGACGGCAATACAGCCTTTCCTTGTAGAGGAAGGGGGTACATCCATGTTAGCACCGTACAACAGCGCAAAATAAAGGAATTAATGAATAAGATAATACTCATTAATGGATCCAACGTATGCAGGACTGATCGCCTCCATTACCGGGCGTCCATCCCGAGGATTGGTCGATTTGCCCGCCCACTCTTCCTCTACCCGTGGCATTTAAATAGACAGGGCCTCGTAGATGAGAAACAGCGCAAAACAGCCGAATAATATGACACTCATGTTTAATAACCCTAATAAAAGTAGAGGAAGCTGGAACTACCATGAAAGCAGTATGCAGATGATCCTTTTGATGACATTTACCACGCCACCAGTAGAGGTTCATTACATTCAAAGAGGAAAGATATATCACTACACATGCATTCTTTTGTACTGCAGATGCGCAGCGGATGGATCAGTCACGGCTAGATTGATTGCAGGACGAAATACGGAGACTACCGGTATGCAAGATGAAAACAGGGAACTGTGAAACACGAGAGGAAGTAAACAAATAAAACTATCAAGTCGCTGAATTCCCCATCTGCAGGTACAGTAGCTATCCCGTACAGACCACCTAGACGGAAGGCGAAAAGCTGTCCGCGATCTGGAAATATTGCTTTGGAACGCATAGCGTTATTGGGAAAGATTGGTAAAGACCCCAAGCCGACGCGGAAATGTTACATAGATATATATTGACAGTTGAAACTATCCAAGAGCTCCAGCAATGTTCCTTTTCTCTTGATGGGAGTGAAAGAGTGAAACGAAAATCATTGTCGTTCCAGCAATCCAATCCGCTCCTCTCCGCTCCACTCCTCTGCCCTTGAGCCGCTAGTGCAGGCCCTAAATCCAGTAGCTCCATCACATGACCCCACAATCAGTTCGCAAACGCAACCATCAAAAAAATCCACCTCGAACTTTTCCTCCCCTCCTCTCATCGACAACATCTTCGACAAAACCAACATCAAGATGGCAGCAGAACGCAAGGAACGCAGCGGCCTGATCGTCGGCCCCAACAAAGGACACGTACGTTCAACACACGCCCGTCTCACCTCTTGGAGGATCTTCTCTTTGCCATTGAAGATGGACTCAACGGGCTAACTTTTCATTTTCGAAATGCGTGTAGAAAACCGAGGCAAGAGTCACCAAGCCCAGAGTCAGCAGGACCAAGGGACACCTGAGCAAGAAGACTGAGTTTGTGAGGGAGATTGTGAAGGAGGTTTCTGGGTATGTTGCTCTTTTATCTTTATCTTTTCTTCTTCTTTTCCCAAGGAGAAGGAAGATGAGGATTGTATTGTATTGAGTAGTATTGGGCTAATTAAATCTACTCGAATGCAGACTCGCACCCTACGAGCGTCGTGTCATCGAACTCCTACGCAACAGCAAGGACAAGCGTGCGCGTAAGCTCGCGAAGAAGAGGGTATGTTATCTTAACCTCACCTATTCCCTTTCAGAACCCCAAAGCAATCTCTGACAATTGGCACAGCTCGGTACTTTCGGTCGTGCCAAGGCGAAGGTCGACGAGTTGCAGCGTGTCATTGCTGAGTCCAGACGCGCTGGCCACTAGATTTCCTCGCACTCGATGGTTGCCGCGTGCATGGGAATGAAGTTGTGATTATTTGAAAAACAAATGGACCGTGGATGGATGCTGGGCTTTATTTGATGATGGCTAGCTAGATCAGCATGGGAATTCAGAGGCAATGAAACAACTTCACAAACATTTTAGATTCGGATGCGACTACGTGACTTTCTCTTAGATTGGCCTTGGAAGCAAATCCCTTATTCCTCTCTCGGCACTCGTGACGACAACGCCCATGAAAAAACTTCCTATGTCATTGTTGGTGTGGGACATCATTGGTTATGAACTTGAATCTTCGCTTCAGCAACTGCTGGACCTCAATATCTACTACGAGACTAACCTCACCCTCAAAACTCCTCGCTATGCCCTGTCTTAAAGATGCCATTCAAAACCCCGTCCGCAGAACATTATTAATGCTCATAACATCATCTATCATCAACGCTGTAACGCTCACATAGCTCACTTTTTTTGAAGTCCCTTTGCAAGCCATTTCGGAATAGCACCCTTCAACTTCGGACCCGCACCACCACCCGAATTCTCCTTCTCCTTGCCTTTCTCTGAAGCAGAGGGGCCAGCTTCCTCTTGTAACACACTGGCAACTACAGGAACAGGAAGAGCCTGCGCCTTCTGTGCATATTGCGGCTTCAGAGTCGAACCATTTCTCGAATCGTCACTCGCAGCATCCTCCCAAGCAAAATTAACCAGAACACTTCCCTCAAATCCAAGGTCCTTAATCAGCTTCTTCTGGCTCCTTGGAACAGTCTGTACGCCCTTATCGATGTAGACAAGCTTGAATGGCTGATCCTCAGCTACAATGACGCCCGTAACACTGTTGTACAGATCATCGCTCGTGTCTGATGCAGTGTACGTAGAGACAACGCTCGATTGGTCGGGGAAGCGGACTTTGATTTTGACTTCTTTCATCTTCGCTAGTTTTGCAGCTTTCTCCTGCTCTGCCTGCTCAGTCTCCGCGTCTGATAAGAGCTTTTGGTTGCGAGATCTGTTTAGGAGGTTTTGTTGGTGTGCTTTGGCGTGTTGAATGGTCGCTTCAAAGTCATTCTCGTTATGCGGCAATAGTGCAGCTTTAGGTGTATCGGAAGATGGAGGAGAAAATATGGAGATTGGCCGCTGGTTGGGACCAAGCAATTCCTCCTCCTGCTTTGGCTCTGGCGTGGCCTCTGGTGCAGGTCGTTTCGATGGTGTGATGGGGGTATTTTGAAGTAGCTCGGCTTGCTCAACTGACGCCATCTCCACGTCTTGACTAGGTGTAGGTTCTTGGGAAGGTATTCTGGAGATACCCTCTGTGATGCTGTCCATCTCTTGCGAGGGGCCAGTTTTTACACCATTCATCTCCGAATCAACAGGCGTCTCTTCTTCCCTAAAATATTGCTGAATTTCCGCCATAGCTTCCTGAAGAGGTTGTTCTGTCTTCTTGAAGTTCAGTCTAATAAGACAACTTCCACTGTTGAATCCCAACTGCGCCAGTGTCTTTTGCAGGTCTCCAAAAGTTGCCAACTCACGCCCCATGACATTCAGGACAGGCATCTCGTAAACAATTGTTCCAGCCCCCGTAGCACCACTCTCCAGATGTGTAACTCCTCGACCCGTAAAGTTTAGATTCATGCCCTCAGTCGATTCGAATTTCCGTAGAATACGCCATAATGTTGTATCGCTAGGGACTTTGTCCGTCAGCCGGCCACCTGGAACCCCTCCTGCTATAGCTTCTGGTATTTGGAGGGCGACAGAGACGGCCGAGGGAGTTCGTGACGCAACGACGAGCTCCAGCTTTGCGCCGGTTGTGAGGCCTGTTTGACGGAACGTTCTTGACAGATCTACGGGCTTGTTGGCGTGCCTGTATGTTATTAGGCATGTTCCAAGCTGTAAAGTTTGGTGGACCTACTTGAGACCGTAGTTGCTGGACTTAATACCAAATTTCGTACATGCCTCCTCCAGAATATCCGTCATGTATTTTCCAGGGGTGACTTTGATGTTATGCCTTCTGAAGGAGGTATCAATAACCACCACATGCGACGACGACATGATGAGCACTGGGGGTTGTTGAATTGCTGAAGTTGTTGGTTCTGGGTACAAATCGAAACTATTAAAAGGATGCCAGGTCTGTGACTTTACAAAGAAGTTGACTTCTGCCTTCTCTCGGCTTCGATGTTTGTCATTCAAGGAAGCGTGGCGGGGTGGAAATAGTTATAATCAGCTTGGCGGCGCAGTCTTTAAAGGAAACAAACAGCAATCGATTTTGGTTTGGGCGGAATAGATAGGTAGGTATCGAGGAGGCGACACAAAAATGGAATCAACAGAAGAAGTGAATTTTCGAAGTTCAGCGTAGCGTAAATATAATTACTGTAATGTTTGAGTTGATCGTTCAGCGTTCGGTGCCTGACATACCGGATCAAGGTCCAAGCTTTTCGAGCTTCCTCTGGTGAACGCGACAGCCGTGTCTACCTTGCAGTAAGTGCTTGTACACCTGCGAATTATCAACTCCATCTTTTCGCAGCGCAACCACCTGAGGAGCTCTTGAAATACCCCGAGAGCCTTCTCATACTCGATATTCCCCCTTCCAAGACACCCAAACCCAAAACAATCCCGTCAAAATGGTAAGCTAGGCCCAGCCAAATCAAACCGCCAGCAAGTCAATAGCTAACCCATCAACCTCGCAGAGCTCCCCCTTCTCAATCAGTACATCTCCCCTCATCCCCCTCCCTCCGTACGATATAACTAACCTCTCCCCCAAGATGGTGGCGCCTGCGTGGCAATGGTCGGCAAAGACTGCGTAGCCATAGCCTGCGATCTCCGCCTAGGACTCCAATCCATGACCGTGTCCAACAACTTCCCCAAGATCTTCTCCTACGGCGACGTCTACCTAGGCCTCACCGGCCTCGCCACCGACGTCTCGACGGTCTCGGACCTCTTCCGCTACAAAGTCAACATGTACCGGCTGCGCGAGGAACGCAACATCTCGCCCTCCACCATGGCCAACCTGGTCAGCTCCAGCCTGTACGAGAAGCGGTTCGGGCCCTATTTCGTTAGTCCGGTAGTTGCGGGCATGGATCAGAAGAGTGGGAAACCGTTCATTTGCGGGTTTGATAGTATTGGGTGCATTGATTTTGCAAAGGATTTTATCGTCAGTGGGACGGCGAGTGATCAGCTGTTTGGTACTTGTGAGGGGCTTTGGGAGCCGGATTTGGTATGTTTCGTCTGTGGTTGAGTTGCGTTTCGAAAGTGGAAGTGCTAATAATGACATTTACAGGCGCCAGAGGACCTCTTTGAGACTATTTCGCAGGCGTTGTTGAATGCGGTGGACAGAGATGCGTTGTCAGGTTGGGGTGCACATGTCTATATCATCGAGAAGGACAAGGTCACGAAGCGGTTATTGAAGGGCAGACAAGATTAAGGGGATGAAGACGATTGGGTGATGGTTCAGGACAGGGCTTGAGGGAAGGAGGCTCGTCCTGTGTAGCATTAGATCTGGCATAGAGCTTTACGACAAATGGACATGGCATGAAACCCATCGACTGAAATTGAGGTATTGTGAGATCAAAGTTTGGCGTAGTCTCTAGGACATAATGAAAACAGTAATTAAATAGTTGATAGGAGCTATGGTAGAGTGCTAATGTGAGCCGCTATTTGTTAAGGCATTTCTCATGGCGGCAGAGTCCATCCGTGCTAAATCTCACGAGAACAATTTACATGGCAAGCAATATCGCAGTAATTCATCAATACATTTATATCGTTCTATATCTACTGTCTACTAATGTACAGCTTTCTGTTATCTAACCACGTTCCAAGACTATTCGCTCTTAGCTCTTGGTTCAATAACATTTGTCTTCTGGATGAAGAGCTGTCTCTCAACGAACTTGAGACCTTCGTCAATGAGACTACAAACGCAAACATTAGCAGACGTCTAAAGCATATTGGGGACAAGGGGAACTTACATAACAGGTACACTGATCACCAAAACCGCCTGCCACTCATTCCAGTTCAGTGGGAGAATGGAGAAGAGCGTTTGCAAGACAGGGGTGTAGAGCAGAGCGAAGTGGAGGGCCATCGACAAGGTGATAGCGTAGACGAGCATCATGTTCTCCCAGAGAGGAAGAGTAAGAAGCGACTCGCTGGACGAAAGTGCGTTCATGGCGTTGAGCATCTCAATGACAACGAGGATTGACAACGAGACGGTGGAAGCTGACTTGGCCATATCGTCCGAGAACATCTGGCAGCCGATCTCCGGGAACTGAGCAGAGCACTTGTGGAAATGAGTGAGTTGCCAGAAGTTGATTTGGGGACCCTCGGCGTTGTACATGAACCACCAGGCGTAGCCAGCGACTGTGGCCAGACCGACGTAGATGCCAATAACCATATAACGGAAGAAGAGCCAGCCACCGATGAGAGGCTCATCGCGCTTTCTTGGTTGTCTTCTCATGACATCGTGGTCAGGGGGGTTGAATGACAAGGCCGTGGCTGGGAGACCATCTGTGACGAGGTTGACCCAAAGGAGTTGAACCGGGATGAGAGCTTCGGGCATACCGATCGCGGCTGTCAAGAAAATAGAAACGACCTCGCCGATATTGGAAGAAATCAAATATCTGATGAACTGCTGGGTGTTGTTGTAGATTGAGCGACCTTCTTCAATGGCAACCTCAATCGTAGCGAAGTTGTTGTCAGCGAGAACCATATCAGAAGCCAGCTTTGAAACATCGGTTCCAGAACCCATGGCAACACCAATATCGGCCTTCTTGAGAGCAGGAGCGTCGTTAACACCATCACCAGTCATAGCAACAACCTCGCCATGCTGCTGGAGAAGATCAACGAGCTTTGACTTATGGCTTGGCTCAACACGAGAGAAGAGAGAGGCAGTCTTGGCAGCTTCAAGTTGCTGGAAATCACTAAGGTTGTCGAATTCTCTTCCAGTGTAACTTTTACCTCTCAGATCTTCATCTTGACCAAACACACCAATTTGTCGACAGATAGTCTCGGCGGTGTTACGGTTGTCACCAGTGATAACAATGACTCGGATACCAGCTTCCTTACATTTGCGAATAGATCCGGCAACCTCAGGACGTGGGGGATCTTCCATGCCAACAAGGCCAAGTAGAGTAAGTTTTTGTTCGAGCTTCGAGTAATCTTCAGTAGATTTTGCGTTCTTTAAAGCCGGGTTAGAAGCAACATCGTCAAGGCTGGCAAGAGCAATCACACGGAGACCTCTGTTGCCATAGTCTACAACTTCCTTCAACAAGATATCAGAAAGGCTTTTGGACATGGGGACCCTCTTGCCGTTCGCTCCAACCAATGCGTGGGTGCAGCGGTCGATAATAGCTTCGGGGGCTCCTTTAACGAGTAGTCTTTGCTGGGTCTTGTTTCCGACGAGAACTGACATGCTCTTCCTGTCCCTGGAAAATTCATAGGTTGCGAGACGAGGGCTTCTGTTCTCGTACCAAGAGCTAGCAAGATGCAGACAGTCTTCAGCAGCACGACCGGCTCTCGCCTTGTTTTGCGCGTTATCATTAGTGCCAATTTTCTCCACGAGAACGCGAAGAGCTCCTTCAGTTGGTTCGCCAACGTTTGAGTACTGTCCAGTTTTTGAGTCCAAAGCCAACTGGGCATCGTTGCATAGTGCAGCGACCTCCATCATTTGGAAAATTGTGCTTGACTTACTAGCCGCACCCGTGATCTCTTTGCCATTGGACGTGATCTTTCCAGTTGGGGCGAAGGTTGTGCCCTCAACACCAAGCTCTTCCAAGTCGTTTCCAGCCTCGTTAAGGTATACAATTTTGCTAACACTCATCTGGTTCGTGGTCAAAGTACCGGTCTTGTCAGAGCAAATTACGCTGCAGCTACCGAGGGTTTCGACAGAAGGCAAGCTTCGTACAACTGCGTTCTTTGCGGCCATTTTTCGCGTACCAAGAGCAAGACATGTTGTGATGACTACAGCTAGACCTTCTGGAATAGCGGCAACACCAAGAGAAACGGCAATCTTGAGGTAATAGATAGCTCCCTTTGCCCAGCCTCCGTGGGATGGATCGTTGAAGTGAGGGATATTGATGAGCCAGACTGCAATACAGATGAGTGAAATAACCTTCGCCAATGTGTCACCAAAGTCGTTGAGCTTTTGCTTCAAAGGTGTTGGCTCAGAGATTTGTGCCACAATACTCTCGTGAATATCACCAATAGCCGTAGATGAACCAGTCAGAACCACAATTGCAGTAGCATGTCCCGTAACGACCGTAGTTCCTGAGAAAAGGGTGTTGATCTGATCTTGCTTCACGGCTTGCAAATCCTTCACCACATCTATATCCTTTCCAACACTCTCACTTTCTCCGGTGAGAATAGCCTGGTCAACTGCGAAACTGTTGCTCTGAATAGCCAGTACTCTGCAATCTGCAGGGATTCTGTCTCCCACCGCAATCGAAATGATGTCTCCAGGAACCAATTCCTCTGCCTTAACCCTTGTAACATGGCCATTGCGGACAACCTTGGCTTCGTTTGCTGAGTATTCTTGTAAAGCTGCAATCGCCTTCTCTGCGCTGCTCTCTTGAGAGACACCAACGACGGCGTTAAGGATTAAAATTGTGAGAATCTGCGAACACTAATCAGTAAAATTTCAAGGCTCTGTAGATCGGGTGTACGTACAACTGCGGGATCAACAAAGGCCGCCCAGCCACCATCTTCCTCGAACAGAGCGAGGACAAAAGAGATTGCGGCAGATCCAAGGAGAATGATGACAAGCTGGTCTTTGAATTGTTCGAAAATGAGCTCCCAAATTGGAGTAGGAGGGTCTTCTGCGATGGCTTGAGGAGTGTTAGATATTGATCTATTGGGCGTGGCGCAAGGTGGATTGTGACTTACCATTGCGGCCATATTTCTCTCTTGATGCTTCGATTTGCGAGTCCGTGAGACCTTGTGTCTCTGATACCGAGAAGTGCTTCAAGACCTCAGAGGTCGTTTGGGCGAATGCGTTTTTCCATGTTGTTGTGGTGGGGGAGTCGGGGACCGAATTTTGTACCGTTGGTACCAATTTATTTTGGATTGATCATGTAACCTGATAACTCTTCCAAATGAAGGTCGCAGAAATGTTGACAACTATATGATGAATACCAAAAATCATCAGGCAGCCAAATGAACGTGGAGTTGATTTCGTTGTTGCTTGGTAAGAAACTTCTAGAGCTCGAGGGCAAAGTACACTCTGTCCTCAAGCCTGGCTAGCCGTGCCGGCCACGGTTCCACAAGCGTCAAACCTAGGCTTCAGGTACCATTTGAAAGTGGGATACCAGTACTCCAGTAGCGTAGGATAGTTTGTCCTATGAGGTTATTACGGAGTACAGTGACATTTCTATTTGTTGTTTTTGTGATGGCTGGTCTCTTTAAAATATTTCTAATTTAGGGGCCCTCGTAATCGTAATAATAGTTTGACTCGATCGCATTGCAATGTTAGTACCGGTATCTTGCCCATTTCGAATCACTTCTTTTCTCAACCACCGAACCAACCAACCATAACATAAGTTATGTCTCAAAGAACATTAAGCTTAAAGAAAATTAAAGCTTTATGCTTACCATTTCATAATGCACATTTATTAGATATAACAAGTTTCCATATACCATTATTCATGGAGGGGAAGGGTGCCAGTTCACGTGAATCAGTGTTCTCTTCGACTTGCGTACTGTAGCAAGATCACTGCAATTCAACCGGCCTCAATTAAAGTAGCTTCCTGCAACCCACTTCATTACTCCTTCCTAATAAGATAGTGACTGTTATACATGGAAGATAAATTCCTGGCCCTAAGTCCGGATCTACCCGGCTTTCCATAAGTCAGGGTCTTCATAAATCCACTCTAGTAAAGAATAGCCCATTTCCAAATCCTCGAAAGCAAAAGTACAAGTGACCTTACACACCCTTCAGAAAAATGCACTCGTTTATTTCAAGAGTGATCGCGATATTTTCCTCGCTCTTGTCATCGCATACTCCGGAGCATATCACCACCTTAGAGGTCCAAAGATGGACAATCCCGATGATCGAACAGGGTGCTATTACATCGAAAGCTGCCCAAGTTGTCTAAATCAAGCACTATCTTGTAGGAATACGCAGGCACGGAAAACAAGTTCCAAGGACGCTTAGAAGAAGGTAGTTGGGGTTTACAATTGAGAAATGGACCCGAATGCTTAGGTACACGTTTCGAATTGTACTCGGGTGTTCAAGAGAAAACGTAGCAAAGGAAGAATGGGTATCAGATCGTAGCCTAAATGAAGCAACACAACCTAGCGCTCTGATAAAAAGGCTTCAGACCAACTTCTTGACTTGTGAGAGATCTTGATATTTAAGTTTCATGTAGCTGTAAACTACCCACCAGAAGCAAGAGTGGTTCATGAGAGGACATCAGAAGTACCCCCCTTGAGGGAATTGTTTATGGACTTTTCAACCATATCTGGAAACCTGAGTGTTGTCCAGGTTCTCACGGCTTCCTTTTTAACCACCAACTAGCTTTGTAAAAAGGAATATGTGACTGAAGAAAGTTCAAATCCAAAAATTGCTTAGAACTCTCACGAGTGGTCAGCATCAAGGTCTTTTTGCAACTACCTATCCCTTCGTCCCGACGCTGTCCCAGACAGGGGGTCGCGTAAAGTGGTTTTTAATGCGGCCAAGCCTATTTAGGTATCGCTCGGTGCTTTGGGCGCCGTCGATCTGTTTTTTTTGCATGTGACACATAAAACGCTGGATTTCATTGAATTTGGCGCTAATGCGGGTTCTCAGGAAGTACATTCGCACACTACAAAATTTGGTGCGAATGCAAGTACTTTTAGAGCGATAGCGTACAAAAGTGCGAAAATGATTTTTTTTGTTACGTAGATAATTCTAAGCATTTAAAGTAAGATTCTTCACAAATATAACTATTATTAGTAGAAGGGGCGGCTAGTAGCTAGGGAGCTACACTCCCCACGTGATCCATCATGTGACTAGGTAACATTCTAATATAAGCATGCTTGTATAATTAATAGAGAAGGAAAGTACCTAGATAAGTTTCAAGACATATTATAAAGTCTTTAATTAAGGAGGTTATAAGAGGTAATAAGGGGAAATCGCGAAGAATCGCGGTTTTGGGCAAAAGTGAGGTGAAAACAAGAAGCGACGCGAATGGCTAGGGACCCCTGCTGGGACAAAGCCAGACGAAGGGATAGAAAACATACTATATCTGACAAAGAAGATAAGAGAAAGCTGAAGAGGGGGAGGGGCCAAAAATCTCTTATCCAGGGCTACCTTATCACATGATGCATCTTCCATCAGAAAAAGCACCAGCTGCCTGGCGCCTCAAACTGATGAGTGACTTGTGTTGACCTCCAGTTCGTCACACAGTCCCATGCTCAGGTCAGTATTTGTTGGGCAAGCAACTGCAAGATAGGATTCCATTGGCCAAAACCACTGCCAGCACATGCCACGGAATACCAACCCTTGCAAATAGGTTGGCGTTGATGATAAGGGGTCGTTCGTTTTGTGTAGCATCTATGTCGATGTCGTGTCCATGTATACAAGAAAAGGCAACAAGTAAAGAATCTCCAAGCAGCATACCGGTGCTCCTGGTTGAATGGAAATGACGTGACTTCCCACTGTGACTGCAAAGGATTGCAGGACAGAACCTCTTCTTGGGATGCTCAAACGCTGAAGTAAATTATGGAGGAAGGACAGGCCCAACCGCTCAGTACTGTAAAGTCTAAGTTATATCCCGTGCCAACAGATTATCAGACGAATAAGTGCATATCATTGTGGCCGGCGGCAATAACTTCTTTAGTATTGTATTGCATTGCAATCAAGTAGAAACCTTTGAAAATTACTCACAAGTTATTTGAAGACTGTCGTTGACCTTCTACCTACAGACTACAGTACAGTACAGTAAGTACTAGTACTCTCTACCCTACCCTACCACACTACCCTACCACTACCCCTACCACTACCCTTCAATCTCAATTTCACGTGCCACCGTAAGCGAAATCTTCCTGTCGCCAGCCAGCCGCTCAGGCCCTCAATCGTCACATCGTCCTGTGGAACCTCTTTTGTCTACTTTGCTTCGACACGTAAACATCCCAACCCCAACTTCAGCCATCCGACCTCCATATTGTTCCACTCTTTAACGAACATTTGCTACGCACTCACTGCATACCAACTCTTGCAAGAATGACGACCGAAGTAAGTCCTCTACCCGTGCTGCCGCACCGTCCCTGTTTTGTTCCCCTCCATGGCCTTCCTTATCAACCGCGTTTCTATCGCTATGCTTGCAAAACCATCGTACTTGGGGGCTCTCTTGCTGACTCGGTGTCCCATTTATAGCGTGAAAGGTTCGAAAAGCTCCTTGTCCGGCGTCAAAAAGCCATTATCCTCCATTTGATTATCCCGCACCCACTGACGAACTCACAGCAAGACCTTCCTCGCTCGGCTCTGCGAGCAAGCCGAGAGATATGATGAGATGGTCACATACATGAAGGAGGTTGCCAAGGTACGCCATCTTGCTATTCGCTAGCATGTCCTTGGAAGACACAAACTGATGATGCGTGATTCTAGCTGGGCGGAGAACTCACTGTTGATGAGCGAAACCTTTTGTCAGTCGCATACAAGAACGTCGTTGGAACTAGGCGTGCTTCCTGGCGCATAATCTCGTCGATCGAGCAGAAGGAGGAGTCCAAGGGCACCGACAAGCACGTTTCGACCATCCGCGATTACCGTCAAAAGATCGAGACCGAGCTCGAGAGAGTTTGCCAAGATGTCCTGGATGTCCTGGATGAATCCTTGATCCCAAAGGCCGAGTCTGGCGAGTCCAAGGTCTTCTACCACAAGATGTATGTCTTATCGGGCTACAATGGGTCCACACTGCGCCGCATGCAAGGCTTCTTTGCTAATAAGAGTTATTATCTAGGAAGGGTGATTACCACCGTTACTTGGCTGAGTTTGCTTCCGGCGAGAAGCGCAAGGTTGCTGCTACTGCCGCACATGAGGCATACAAGGTATGCGCGCATCTTTGCAATCTGATCTGACCATGTCTAATGTTGTGCCTGGCAGAATGCTACCGATGTCGCCCAAACCGAGCTTACTCCAACCCACCCCATCCGCCTTGGCCTGGCCCTCAACTTCTCTGTCTTCTACTACGAGATCTTGAACTCACCGGACCGTGCCTGCCACCTTGCCAAGCAAGCTTTCGACGACGCTATCGCCGAGCTGGATTCTTTGTCCGAGGAATCCTACCGTGACAGCACCCTCATTATGCAATTGCTCCGCGACAATCTTACTCTCTGGACTTCTTCAGATAGCGGCGAGCCCGAGGCAGCGGCTACTGAAGCACCCAAGGAGGCAGAGAAGACCGAGGAGAAGACCGAGGCTGCTGTGGAGCCAAAGGCTGAGGCTGAAGCTCCGCCTGCAACCGAGTCGTAGATCTTTTCTTCTCGCTTCGATTTCATATGCTTCTACTGGTATACCTGGGTTGCTGGTGGTGTTGCTGCAGCATGGGTAGGGGATGGGAGTTGATATGAAAAGCAGAACGAGTGCCTTTTGCGAAATCGTGCGATTTGCGAAATACACCATCCTGCGAACCTGATGACCATGTCTTTTCTTTTCTGGTTGCGATGTTTCTCTGCGGTCTTTTCACATCAGGGGCGTGTTTTGCAGATGGAGCCATCTTAGCTTCTGAAGCGGGCGTCTTCGATGGAATGCATTTTTTCACAAAGAGCCTCAACGGCACAGAGCTTGTTAGGGAGATGATATTGACAATGGATACCTCGGAATCTCTCTTATTTGCGATGCGCTTTAGTACGCTCTGGTGGGGTGCTTTCTGGTCTAGATATCCCTAGGAATCTCCTACATCCCACTGCGTTGTCCAGCGAAATAAGCCTCTCTATATCCTTTGTAACTGCCTTCGGGTATGTAGCTAAGGTCGATGAATCCACTTAACAAACCCCTCGGTCTATATGAATGTGACAGTGATTTTGAGGTGTAAGAATGTCTCATCATACGTGAGGGAATATGACCCCTAGGGTGGGATATTCAACCCAGTTGGCGCTTCAGACTGTAAGTTGATGAGCTATTAAATCCCAACCTAGCCTGCGACTTACCTATATCGATTTGAGACTCCAATACAGTGGATGTCACAACTATGCCCCTCGTCCTAAGAAAACTCCGCCATAGAGTTGCCGTGCTTTCGTATAAGCCAGCATGCTGCATAAAGTATCCAAAAACATGCCATTCCAACGCCTACCCAAACCAAGACACCTATCCTATCGAGCACACATCCCCCCTTTACAC